>MU839835.1:1265109-1462324 GCA_030411725.1 Echria macrotheca
TTATGAAGTTTTTTTTTCGTAACTTCCCGCCCTCCCCCCCATAAAATTCACTCCAAACACTCTTGGTGGGTTTTTACCCCCCCCCCCCCCCCCCCAACCAACGAACGTCCATCCCCATTCGCGCTAATTCTAATCGGCTTTCCCATCTCGTCATCGACAAAAGAAATTCCAGGCCAGGGGTGTGTGTGTATTGGTAGTATGTACCTTCCTTCTCTCGATGCTCGTCTCTGTTCCTTTGTTCCTTCTCGCTTCCCGACGACCTCTCTGTTCGAAAGAAAAAACGCCAGATACTCGCTTTATTTTTTCCCTCTTCTTTCCCGGTCTGTCGTGTTGATTGTTTATTTATATATACAGTTGGTCAATCGGCAGGTTGGATATCGGATTTAGTCGTGACCAGGCCCCCCATGTCGGGCCTTTATTGCCCACGTCGAAGTTCGCAGTAATCGCCAGAGAAAAACTCCGAGGAATGAAAGCTTTATCAAGAAACAGAAGAAACTCTATTGGATATCAATGCATCAAGCAGCCTGCGTCGACTCGGCCTGCGCAAGCAGCCGCTGTCGCCAGCTATTGCACACCTCCTCGAAGCCGCCGACGACCTCGCCGCAGACGTGCGCGCACTCGCGGCTGCGCAGCCGCTCGCCCCAGTTGCCACGGTCGAGCCAGCGCTCGCCCTGCTCACGCAGCTCGTCGTCGCGCCGCAGCTCGGCGACCAAATCTCGTGCGCTCTTGAGCCGGCGCGTGGCCGTCGTCGTTGTTTGCCGTGACATGTGTAGCGTGTCCGACAGGTAGTTGAGCGTCTGGACGAGGTCGGCCGTGATGGCGTGCAGCGAGGCGAGCGAGGCCAGCGCGCCGGTCGTGGGCCGCGGCATCACGTCCGAGAGCGAGACGAGCATTGGTAGGAGTGTGTCGATCGTCTCGGGGTCCGGCGGCGCCACGAGCGGCGAGAGCAGCGGAAACGTCAGGCTGTGTAGCTGGCGCGTTTGGTGTGACAGATGGGTCGTCAGTGCTGAGTGGGCTGTTATTAACCTGTCGCGGGAAATGTTAGCGGTGGCTCTTTCGCAACATCAAGACGAGATCGCACCTAGAAGCGCCTCCCTCTACGCCGGATTGTGACCCTAGATCCCGCAGCCCGTCGGTGACCCGTTTTATCGCGCTATCATTGGGCGAGTGCTCAGTTCCCCTCCGTGCTAGAGACTCAACCTCGTCTATCTTCTCGACCAGCTTCGGCGGCAACCCCGGCGAGTTGAGGTCCGTTTCCGACCCATATTCGCTCCCGTCATATTCGCTCGGTCGTCGGCGATGACCTCCCGCTCTCGGCCCAGGTGAAGGTAAACTCAGACTGCCACGCCCAGACTGCCGTACCGGCGGGCTTTCGACGTCAATCCCGCTGTCCCGCACTCCGTCGTTTGTCTGCTTATCCTCGTCCCCGTCCACTTCAAAACTGATATCCGGTGCGGCGCCCATGCCCTCCTCGTCCTCGTAGTACTCCTCGTCGTCCTCCTCGCCGTCCGAAAAGGCGCCCGCCAGCTCGTCGGCCAGATTGCCCAACCCGCCTGCCCCGCTGTTCCCCATGGCGCCCATGCCCCCGCTGCTGAAGACGCTGATGTCAGGGTTGCCGAAACTGTCGCGGAGCGGGGTCGACGGGTCGTGGAACGATGACGACTTGGACTGCCGCCGCTCCTGCTGTGGGGAGTAGCCCGACGCGGCCGCGAAGTCGATCGACCCGGATGGGTGCGGCGAGTGCCGCGGCGTCTGCGGGAAGGCAGACATAGCGGTTCTGTAGACTCTGGCGCAGGACTTGGTCCGGCTGTCTGCCAGATGATGCGCGGAACAGAGGTGCGACAGGGATGCGGGCTGTCGTGCGGAATCGGGTCGCGCGGTTCGTAGCGGGATGCGGCCGGTGCCGTGATGGTTTTGTTTCGTTTGCTTCGGATTGGAAGTCCACACGAGTCAGAAAGAGATCGGTCGAATATTGTTTGGTTTTTTCTGGTTTTGCTTGTGGGTAAAAAACCACAAGAGGTCGACCGGGTTTGCTGTTGACGCGATGTGTCGGTTGCTGGCGTGGTGACGGGTTGTTGGGCAGGGATACCCTCGAAGAACGGGGTGAGAAGGCGAATGGGTGCCGTGTGACTATATCAGAATTGCCAGTCTATAAAACGCGACCAGGGACCAATCCAAGGACTGCCCGGGTGGACTGCAACAATGCAAAAATGCGAATCCGCTGTTGTGATCTTGGCCGCAATGTCCCGGCTGGCGTTTCTCGTTGTCGATATGCGGATCTTGCGGCGGCTTGCGGGAAGATGTTGGGCTGCATGCAGTCGTGATTCAATTTGCTGTTGCTGCATCGGACATTTTTTTGCCCAAACGCACATGTCACTCGTCAAGGTAGTGGGGTGTACACAGTATTCGCACGGAGGACTCTCGTGATAACGCTGAAAATCACGAGTCTCGAACACTATCTCTAGGGTAGATTTTGCGTACACTAAAAACAGGCATGCGTCCTGCGTTCAGCAGAACTGGTGTTGCAGGAGCCGATTCATGCTTGAAGGTGAAGCAGAGGGTGGGACCTGCAGTTCAACTCCATAACCCAAATTTTGGGGGAGGACAAGCAGCTAACAATAGCCCTAAAGATATACATACAAATCTGATAGCATGTGTGTTTCCTCATCCCTGCCTCACCACTTTCCCAATCCGACTTTCATCTGGCCTTTGTCGACTTCTACACAAAATCCCCAGCCACCAACCACCAGATTCATATCGCTCCTCTGTATGCTTGATATTGGACAGGCAGCAGAGTGAGATGGCCAACTTTCGCCGGTTCCGCCCCGGCGATCTTAACAAGCTCTCCAAGTGCAATCTGGACCCCTTCACCGAGACGTACGAACTGAGCTTCTACCTGCAGTACTACGCAAAGTGGCCATCTCTCTTCCAGGTTGCCGAGGACCAAAATGGCAATATCATCGGCTACAGTAAGCATGTGGCTCCCTTCCAGGAGACAAACTGCTGACACGAGGGCCACTGGTACCTAGTCATGGGCAAGCTGGAGTCGTCCCCAGACGTCTACCAGTTCTCAGAGCACTACCTCCCCTGGCACGCCCACATCACGGCCGTAACTGTGGCCCCGGAGGCACGGCGCTTGGGCATCGGGAGGCTGCTTACCGAACAACTCGAGGCGGCCGCCGACGCCAACGATGCGTGGTTCGTCGACCTCTTCGTGCGGAGCACCAACCACAAAGCCATCGCATTTTACAAGAGCATGGGCTACAGTATCTTCCGCGTCGTCAAGGACTACTACGGCGACCACTCGAGCGACCCAACGCAGTCGAGCGAGGACGCCTATGACATGCGCAAGCCCATGAAAAGGGACGTCAAGAAGGAACACATCCGTGAGGACGGTGAGAAGTACGAGGTTCAACCTACCGACGTCTGGTGAGAATGCCAAGGCGACGAGTTGGGGCGGAACTTCAAGACGAAAGAGTCTTCTTGACCCTAGTACGGTTGCTGGCTTAGAATTCGGCTTCCGGGATCACAGGTCGACGGACCTCTCGAGAATCGTAGTGTCTCGGGAGTCTCGAGCTTCATCGCGACGAATAGCAGCGTTCCGATATTGATACCAAGCGGCAGGTTTTATGGTGTATGCTGTAGAGATCAATCCTGAACTGGTTTTATTGACCCTATTAAGTTGTTCTCACGTGTGTTTTCGGCCATCATATGCGAATTATACCTACATCAAGATCAAACCACCACTGTGCTGTACCAATTAACATGCTCTCTGACCACCAAACAGATATCGGTACTCCCAACTTCTCCACACCCCCCTCAGGCAAACACTCCCGACTTGCTGGGAACGTAGGGATGCCCTGCACTTAACCCAGCGTCCACAGCCCAAGCCTGGCCGTTCACATAACTCGCCTCGTCACTACCTAGGAACAAGACGACGCGCGCAATCTCGTCGGCGTGACCGCCTCGCCGCAGAGGGTTGAGCTGGCCAATCTTTTGCTGTGTGCCTCGCGAGCGGGCCGACTCGAAGACGGGCGCCGTCATGCCCGTCTCGATGAGGCCAGGGCAGATGGCATTCACCCGGATATTCGTACCTGTCAGCTGGTACGACATGGTCTGAGCCATCGAGATAACGGCAGCCTTGGAGGCCGAGTACGCAGTGCTCCCGGCGTTGGACCGGAGACCGGCCACGGACGCCGTGGCGATGATGCTCCCTGACGACTTGGGTTTTGCTGGTGAAGTCTTTTGCATGGCCGGTGCGGCGTGCTTGGCGGCGAGGAACACGCTGAGCGAGTTTACCCGCATGATCTCGTTGAAGTCCTCGGCGTCGGTCTCGGTGAAGCGGGACATGGGTCCGGCGATGCCGGCATTGGCAAAGAAGACATCTAGCCGGCCGTAGCGCGTGAGGGCATCGTCGACGACCGCTTTGACGGCCTTCTCGTCGGCCGCGTCGAACTGGCGCGTGTGGATGTCCACGGTCGGATAGAGGCTGTTGATTTCCTTCTTGTGCTCTGCTAGGTTGGAGTCGTCAAAGTCACAGATATAGAGAGCCTTTGCGCCGTTTTGCGCGAACTGGTGAGCTGTGGCACGTCCTATGCCGAGGACCGAGTTGGCACCTTTTTTTTTTACGCCTCCGAATCAGCATGCTTATATTACCACACAAACAGGGCCATGGTTTGTTACCTACCGGTGATGATGACAACTTTGCCTACAGCTCTTGGCCCTGCGGATTCAGGGGCGACTTTGACGACTGGAGGGAGGCTGCTGCTGCTGGTCCCGGACGGGCTCAGATGGCTCCCGATGGCCTCGACACGCTGTCTCGCAGATTCCGACATTGCAGGAAACGAAACAAGAAATGTCTCCTCAAATCATCTGTCGAGGTTGGAAAGGGGGAAAGTTGCGTGTGTCACGAGGTCGGCTGGACTATCCGTCTTGAATGAATGGAGTGGACGATGTATGTAGGTAGGTAGTCTAGGTGCGGGGCATAGCTGCTGCAGTGGCTAGTGGGCCGAGGTTCCAGCACTCTCGGATTCCTAACTCCGTCACCCCCTCAACATCGCTCGGAACAGGCATCTGGATGTTCGGCATGCGGTGACATGTCAGCTTATGAAATCCTATCGCTTCTTTCTAGTCTTCTCGCTGGGAGAGCCTGCCGACTTGTCGAGGTCATTGGCTCTCCGTCGATCACGTAACTCGGCATTCTCCCGACCGCAACACAAGCAAAAGTCCATCGGCAGCCGCGGAGGCTATCCCGATATCTTCTATGGATGGAGGGCAATGTATCACAACTACTCGTTGATCTGCAATCTCAAGTCTGCCTCCGTATCCTAGGCCATTCACGTTGTGGCCTACATAGCGAGCCTCAAACGGAGAGTTGATCCTTGTCCTGCACCGGACGGCTGAAGGAATTGGCCAGTACCGTCACTGGTTCTTTGGGGCCTCCGGGCGAATATCTTGAGAATATCTTGAGATACTCGTATCAACAAGCCGCCAAGGATATCCAAGTCTAGCAGCGGGCGGTGCTAGAACAGATCCAACCCGATGACCATCATCCGCTTCAACAGCCGCGACTACTGGATGCTCTCCCGATCACCTCCGAGGGTTATGCAAGCTGAGAGGGCTGAGGACAACCTCTTGGAGCCAAGAGCGGCTTCCCGATTATGGCACATGGGCGGACCGTAATACGAGCTCACCGCCGTACGCTAGATCCAGCATTGGATGGCTTCCATGCCAACTTGACATCTGGGAACCAGCGTCCTCATAGCTTCCCGACTCTCATCGAGTGCCTTGCCGGATAGACGAATCGGAGAATACAGGCTTGTAACACTTGGGTCTGTTATCTAGTCGAACATGACCAGCAGCGTCGGTTCAAGTCTACGGCAGAACATATACATGGACTTCCCCAGCACGATCCCCCCTGGCTAAGGCTGAATGGTACGCCATCACCGGCACGAACATGGGACCCTAAATATAGAACTTGTCTGCAGGACATGTTCTCGTTGCCATGCAGCCCTGCCAGCGAATCCGAATCCAGTGCTGGCCGCGGATCATCAAATCGGCGAGGAGGGGTTGAGAGAGACAAGATTACGAATCTTTTGCTTGAGGTCCCCATATGGCACACAGACTATGTCCTGGAACCTGAATTGTTGATTTCATCATCGATTCTATCACCTGCCCGCACCCGATGGCAATCTGCTGCTTGGAACCGGCCTTATTGTCGGATGGAGGCATGAGAGCCTGTTTCGACCCGCGGCCGAAGACCGTTAGCCCCGATGCCGGGATTTCGAGAAGGCCGGCCGACCTTCCATTCGAGCAAACATTCGGATCCTGGCGACCTTTTACCTGGCCGGCCGGCGTGTATCGGTATTATACGCACTGAAGACTGGCTGGTTACACCAGGCCTTGCGCGGTACATGGATGCGAGGCGTTAAGTCCGTTACACAAGCAGGAACTTCTCACGTGCATTGCCTGGGGCCACGGAGACAAACACAGGGGGGTTTCTGATTCAGGGGGGAGGGGGGCGAGGAGCAAACATGGGCGGGGCAGTCCAAAGTCTCGACTTGTGTGCGTTGCAAAACGCGGGAGTATGACGACCAAGCTGCCCCAGGTATTCATCACCGGTCTCACGATGGTGCCTGCTCGCGTACCCGGCAAAATAATTGGACGCAGGCGCTAGCACCATCTGTGACGCTCAGCCCAAGGGGGAAGCAAGCTGCAGGCACGACTTTCTCCCCTCTGATGGCTGCCATGAGCCTACAGCATCGGAGAGCACGAAATTAGGCGCGGTCCGACTCGACAATGTCCGCTCCATCTATCGAGGACGGGATTCCCTTTGGCCGGCCCAGATTCCATGCGGTGGAAGATGAGCGCGGAAGTGACTCTAAAGGAAATCACGCCGGAGCGAAAGACCAGTTCGTGGGACGCTGAGATGGTAGTCCAAGCCGGAGCCCAGCTCTATTGGTCAGGAGACCTCGCCGTCCAAGATTTAGGTGAAGGGGGAATCCACACTTTCCCCTTGGAAGCAGATCAGGTGTAGGCGAGCCACTTGTTCCTCGCAGAGCTGGCTGGCGGCGGCCCATGGGAAGATGGATGAGCCGTCTCCGAGCTACCGGACTTGTCTTGGTGGCTGCGGCGGCACGGAATCTTGCGTATACCTGTGCACATGGATGCGGTACGGGACGCCATCGCGACGGGAGCCTCCTTCAAAGGAGCTGTCTTGAGCAGAGCAGATAGCCACGGCTACATGCAGATCTTGCATGCTCCCATTGGTAAGACGCAACCCCCACTGCCCGGCTCTCATACGAGAATGTTCTCGTCGGGCAGCGGGGACACGCATCGGCTGTACGACAGAGCTGCTGGTTGCCAAGGTGCGTGTAGCTGTGTCCAGCCTGCTCCCCCCATATCCCCCCTCGCCGCTGCGCAAGCACAGGACTTGTCGCCATCACGGCTGCGGTGCCTGATCTCCCCCATCTATCGTACCTCTCAGGCCAAATGCTGTGCTGCCGTCTCTCGGGCACCACGGACCCGTCGCATGCCCCGAGGTGTGTTCACAACTCGAGGGGCCGTTCCGGGAGCAATGACACCACAGGCCGGGTATATAGTATGGTCTCGACACTGGACGCCCGTGCCCCTGAGCAACCTCCTTAGGTCCTGTGTGCTGTTTTTGTGGATGCGACACGCCTCTTGCCATATCTCGACCCGTTTGGAACAACCTCTCGACCTATCCCCGGCGAGTATACCGGCGGCGGACGCGTCCTTGTTTGCTCGACAAACTCGACTTCGTTTGCTGGGCTACGGCCCCTTACTCCCGCCCTCGGCAGTGCTGCTGCCTACAGCCCTGCGCTGCTGTGGGATCTTAATACTATGCATCCCGTTACACCGTCCGACCGCTGTCTTGCCGCTATATGCCAGAGAGAACAGCGCCTAGATCGCCATCTGAGCCCGACATGGAGAGGTTCGTCCTCAGCAGCGACTGCGAATGTTACGTCCAAGCAGACGAGGTACGAGCAGCAGCACAACAGGGAAACCCCAAGCCGTGTCTAGAGGTCTGTAGAAACCAGTTTCTGCAGGCTGTTTCGCCCAACTGGACCGAAGACTCTGGCTGGACGACAGGGTGCCAGAACTTGACCAGCGCGGCGCCAACCACCCAGTTCTGGTCTCTGTACTGGTGCGATTCGACGTTTTGCGGCGTAGCGATAAACCAGACGGGAGGGCTGGAGCAAGATCGTGAGTATCACACTGCCGGGAAAGGGAGTGTGGTTGTCTCGGGCTAAGCACAACCACAGCCAACGTCGGCCTGATAATCAATACCTGCCAAAAGTGAGTTGCCCTCGTCACAACGCAAAGACGGTGTCTCAGACTGACTTGCCACCTCAGTATCGGATTTCATTCCGTTCTCGACCCAGGTCCGCCACCAGCTACGTACGCGTGCCGGACCGAGAAGGGCGAGGCGTCTCTGTGCGTACAGACTCGAGTTCACGCTGATGTGACGGAAACTGCACCTGTGGCACAACAGACACCATCTGGCGCAGCTACCACACCCGTGTCAGCCCCCGGGTCGACTGTATCAAGACCAGCTGAGTCGACAGGCACACCGGCGGCGACACACAGCGCAACGCCCTTTTCAGCTGCCCCGACACGGCTAAGCTCAGCCGACGCCGGTGCCTCGACGACATCTGGAAGTGGCCTTTCAGCTGGGGCCAGGGTCGCTATTGGGGTCTGTTCAGCGCTGGCTCTGCTCGCTTTCGTAGCCCTGGCTCTGTTGTGTTTGTATCGGAGAAACAGACGTCGAGCGTCAAAGCATCGCTCTTTGCGGACGCAACTTCGTCTCACGCACACCGCATTGCCATCTGGCTCTCCCACGCCGCTGATTTCGCCGGCGAACTCTGCGAGCGGTGGACGTCCACCCTTGACACCCCCTCTGCGGCTGCGCGAGAGGAAATTCCTGCCTTCGATCTTGCGACCTGGAAACCGGTCACCGTCGCCTCCCCTCACTCCACTCACACCGGCCTACAACATATATAATCCTGGCGGGGCCTTTCCGTCGTCCCCGATCTGTTCTCCAACGACGAATAAGCTGATACCCCGGCGAGAGCGCCACGGTGGCTCTCTAGGCTCACTCCCCCCGATCCCGCCACAAATGCCGTTTGGGATATCTGGCGGCGCCGCCGGGACTGCTAGCCGCGGGAGTCAAAGCAGTTATGGAGCATCATCCGTGACGGGCCACTCGTCATTACGAAACGAGGTTCTGGCGCCGACATCAACACCGGCGGCCCACCACACGGGCACACCCCCGAGCTCACCGACGCGGCCTCCACGGCCGCACGATGCGCCGTTGGAGATACCGGATCTTGTGTCGCCAACGTCGCCGTTAGGACCGCCACCGAACAGAGCGCTTCCGCCACCGCCGCCCCCGATACCGAGTGCAATGGTTCCCGGGAGTACTGCATCGTTTACAGCAGTAGGAGGGAAGACGATGTTGCTAAAGGGGGTAAGTATATTAAGAGAGCATCAGGATGGCGAGGACGAGGCAGATTATGACCCCAGAGGGAGCTGGGGAAGCTGGAGTGGCACGGCGAGTGGTGTGCTAGGGAGAGAAGAAGGGTCAGGAACAAGGAATGCCAGTGGGCTAGGAAGGGAAGAGGGGAGGCGATAGAGGCGATTATGAAGCCGCTGGCGGTCTGTCTGCCGAGCGCTTCCAACAACTTTACAATAATTTTTGGATGGAGAAGGAACAACTTGTGGTTGCAATGAGAGCATCTGCAAGCGCTTTAAACCCCTGCTGAGTGATATCATTTCTGCTGGGATTAAAAGAACCTTAACCTCTTGATATGCGCGGACCCGCCTGGCCCGTTCTTGGCTCAGGAGCAAACACGCGCTAGGTATTGCCGTGCGCAAAGTCAAACACGCGTTGTGTACTTTTGTTGTTCTTTGTCGTTGTTAGGTAGGTGCAAGAGTCCATCTTGTCGGTGTGCACGGCGCGACCAATCAATGGCGGGCCGATGGGGTGGCTTCGCTGGCCTTCAGAGCGGTTCCAGGCCCGAGCTCGCGTCATGGACACCCCTGCAACAAGGCGTTTGGGATGCAAATCATGCATAACAACAACTCGGCATCGCAATTCACCATCATTCCTGTCCGTCACAAAACCACAACCCCACGACTGCCTTTTTCTCTCTGTGCGCCGATTTGTGATTTCTCGGGTTCCCGGTTACCTGTTTCTGCCGAGAAACAACAACCACCTCCGCCAGGGCATCCGCCGAGTCGAACCTAGACTACACACCACAACACCAAGTTCAACACGATCGCATGCGCCGCTGCCGAGAAATCGCGCTGCAGCGACGGACTGGATCTGGAGTGTGCGGAGCCGGGAGATGAGGCGGTCTGGCTCGGCGGCATGGAGGAGACGACGCTGCCAGCTGGTGCTCCGGGAGCACCACCCTCGGCTCCGCTCGAGCGATCGGTTTCGCAGCAATCCAGTGCGTCAGTGAAGAGCCACCGGTCGGGCACTGTCCGCCCTCGCAAGAAGCTCACGTCGCAACCCTCGAGCTCGGCCTCGTCAATCGCCCCGTCGGACAAGTCACTTATCTCGTTCCCCTCCTTCTCGCCCGAATCGCCCCGCGACGAGCGGGCCTACTTCGACCTCGACAGCAACTCGAGCCTCTCGTCGCGGAAACGACCCGGCGTCTTGCCCACCGACCCCGAGCAGTATCTGCGTCAGCAGCAGCAGAAGGAGCAGTCGCAGCGAGACCACCAGCGCACACCGTCCATCGTCGACAGTCTGACGACGGCGTCACCCCCGACCGCCGCCCGCGGGGCCCTCTTCGAGGACGCACCCCTGTCTACAACCAAGATCCCTGGCGCATTACATCATGCCGACGACGAGCACATTGAACGGCTGATCGCCCGCCATGGTGCCGTCAACCTCGTGCGGCAAATGGCCGAGGATCTGGCGCTGCGAGATGCACAGATGGCCAGCCTCCGGCGGCGGGCCGACGACAGGGAACGTGCCCTAAGGAAAATTGCGCTGGAATGCGGCCTGTCGAATCTGGATCTCGAAACCAGGCTGCGGGCGATCGAGCAGGAGGCCAAGGCGAGCGGGATGGTCAGGCGGACAACGGCCGAAGGCGTATCGGAGCTGTTGACGGATGCCATGTCGGATGATGTGCGTTCGTCGCATCCATTCAGCGATGCGACAATACGGGCGAGCGCGACACCAGTCTCGGGTACCGATGCGGAGCCGACCAAGGGCACGATGAAAGTATGGAAAGAGTATCTCTGGGGCACAGGCTCCGGGAAGAAGAGCAGTCGAGCCAGCAGCGTCAGCGTCAACGGCGAGGCGGGCAAGGCATCACAGACGGTGATCCGGGCTGCGCCGGTGGCCGAACGGCGGCCGACGCTCGCAGAGGACCTGTTCAACCCGCCCGAGACAGAAGACTCGGTCCGCAGCTCTAGCAGAGCATCGAGCGTGCACTCGACCCATGCCAGCCGGAAGCCGTCATTGGCCAGCCTGGCGCTTCGGCTTGTCGCAGGCGGTACGACGGTAGCGCGAGACGGCGAGATTCGCGGCCGCGCAACCAGCGCACAGGTCGGGGGTTCGCTCCGCACACCGTCCGTGTCGAGCAATGCGAGCGCCACCGCCCGCGCCGTCTCGGCACAAGGGGGGCCCAAGGCGCTCATGGCGATGCGACGCACCACGGCCGGCACCATAAGGAGCTCGGAGCTGGGATCGCGCACGAAGCCGCAGGAGCGGTGGGACACGATGGGATCTAGCCCAACCAGAGACTCGGTGGCCAGACAGCAGAGCTATGGGCCCGTCGAGATGGACAGGATACTACCGCCCGAGGTGCAGCCGCCCACCTTGACACACATTTACAACAATTACAACGGTTCCGAGTATCTTACCGACCGGTTTGGTTTCATCTACGACCAGCGACGCAAGAAGCGGCAGCGGGAAGCCGCGCAGATGGCCCGCCACGTCAAGCGGGGCAGTCGCACTGAGATGCTGACCAACGGCCGAGGCGGCCTGTCGCCCGTCTCGCCGGATGACAGCTCGAGCGGCAGGGACGTGGCGACGGATTCGAGACCAGACTCGCCGTCGTCAGCCGAAGACCCGCCGGACGAGGCCAAGCCCAAGAGGTGGCAGGACTATCTCAAGATTGCCACGTTCCCTACCGAGCTGTTGTCTCACACGCCGTCCATGGCCGTGCAAGGGTTTGAAGTCATGGAAGGTGGCGAGGTGCCCAAATCACCTGGTCTGATCACCTCGGAAGAGAGAGGGTTTATACCGTCGGCAACTACGACGCCGGCGGCACTTGCGCCGATTGAGAATGAACCACAGCCGTCTCCCGAGAGCGACCAGTCTACCGCGACGCTCGGCAAGGAGGATGCCGAGCCGGTGAAATTATTACTAGAAAACCTCAGCCAGCTCCACGACACGCTCCAGAGAGAGAAGACGGTCCGATGGAACGACTTCCTCCGCAAAGTCCGTGCGGAGCGGAAACGGGATGGCGAGGCTGCAGCCGCCGCAGCCGCATCCGCTGCCGAAGCGAGATTCCAGCGGGCTACGGCCGTGATGCCCGAGACGAGGCTGGGCGATGGCGAGCTGATCGGCGTGGCCAGTCTGGGCATCCAAGGCAAGGTCGGACGGGCCAAGGCCAACGAGTTCAAGTCGCTGATCCTCGGGGGCGTGCCCGTGGCCTACCGGGCCAAGATCTGGTCCGAGTGCTGCGGCGCGCGGGCGCTGCGGGTGCCGGGCTACTACGAGGATATCGTCAACCGGCCCGAGGACCAGGACGACGCGCAGGTGGTGGCGCAGATCAAGGCCGACATCACGCGCACTCTTACCGACAACATCTTCTTCCGCAAGGGACCGGGCGTGGCCAAGCTGCACGAGGTGCTCCTGGCGTATGCGCGCCGCAACCCCGAGGTCGGGTACTGCCAGGGCATGAACCTGGTGACGGCCAACCTGCTGCTCATCACGCCGACGGCCGAGGACGCCTTCTGGATCCTCGTGGCCATGGTCGAGCACATCCTGCCGGCGGCCTACTTCGACCACAGCCTGCTGGCGTCGCGGGCAGACCAGCAGGTTCTCCGCCAATACGTGGCCGAGGTCCTGCCGCGGCTGAGCGCGCACTTTGACGAGCTGTCGATCGACCTCGAGACCATGACCTTCCAGTGGTTTCTGTCCTTGTTCACCGACTGTCTGTCGGCGGAGGCGCTGTTCAGGGTTTGGGACGTGATCCTGTGCACGCACGACGGTTCTGTGTTTTTGTTTCGTGTCGCCCTCGCGCTGCTCAAGCTCAACGAGAGCCAGCTGCTCGCGTGCGAGAGTCCCGCGGGCGTGTATACGTATATCAACCACCAGATGACGAACCATGCGATTTCTATCGATGGGCTGATACAGGCGTCTGAGGGGCTGAGGAGGGTTGTTAGGAGGGAGGAGGTCGAGATCAGGAGGGGGAGGGCTATGGAGGCGGAGCGGGAGCTGGTTAGGCTCAGGGAGGAGAGGTTGCGGGTTAGACGGGGTGAGGTGGCTATGGCGAGGAAGGCGGGGACGGCGGCGGTTGTGGTTAGTGGGGAGGCGGCTGTTGTTGGTGGCGGTGGGGAGACGGGGACGGCGGGGAGTGTGAGCGGGGATGTTGTGAGTGAGTGAATGCATGGGAAATTTGTGTGTATGGATTATTTCGTACACTGTGTGTGGGTTATGGTTTATATCACTGCATGGCATGTTTGTAGAGGTGAAGCATGGATTATGGTGTATGTTGGAGTTTTGTTCTGCATTGTATTGTGTGGGAGAGGGGAGAGCATGTTGATGGAAGAAGGGGGGGATGGAGATGGTTGGTGTAGGCTCCGTGGAAGGGCTGTGTTTAGATTGGGGAACCTTGGTGTTAGGTTTATGATACCCTTTTTTTTCTCTGGAGACTTTTGGAGCGGGTTGTTATAAAACTATTGGTGAGTGATAATTATCTGTGGTGTGTGTGTGTGTGTGTGTTGTAACTATGTGTATGTGTGTATGTATTGATTGTACTTGCTTTGTTTTGGTGTTGTCAAGTGTCTGCCGCAGCAGATAGAATTAACTCAAACTTGAACCGGTGTTGCTTCAGAAAGAGTTCATCAATGATCGGGTTTTCCCGTTGTAAAACTAGAGCTCGAGAGGGAAAGCTTGCGATTGGACTGGTGGACTTTGCTCCAGTCGAGGAGAGAGCTGGGGGGTTGTGAGACAAAACATGCAAGCCCACGGCCATGGTCATGGTGGTCACCGATACCCGTCCACGCCGTCACGCCGTCCCTGTCGACGCCATCGCCCGAGTCAGTGCGAGCAGAGATATCCTACCTGCGGTTATTCCAAGTGCGGTAAGCCGGCTGGCCGGCAGTTGCCAAGATAAAAGTCCCGTTCGTGTTACTGTACAGTAGTCTTTGCTCTGGATTGGATTGGGTTCAAGGTGAGCGGGTGGTTGGGGCTCGTGCGTTTGCATTTGCTGGATGCATGTCTCTCGTGTGGCATGGTTTATGGTTCATGAGTCGAGAACTAGTGCTGACAAGCTTTTTTTTTTGTCGAGCTCTTTTGCTTGTTTTGATCTACACAGTAGATATGCAGGTAGCGTGGGTAGGTAGGTAGGAGGAGATAATAATTCCGGGAGATGGGGAGGAGGAGTGGTGGTTGTGGTGGTGGGGATAGGTAGTTGATGGGTGTAGCTCTGTCTTGGAGGGTCTGGGCCTGGTAAAGTAAGTTGAGGTGATGTTACTCTGCTACTGTACACTACCGGAATCTGGAATCTGGAATCTGGAGTAAATCCGGGGAAGAGGATACCTCGGTAGGTAGGTACTCTGCGGAATAGTATGCAGTGGAAACACACACACACACCCATGTGGACGAGGAGGCGGGTAGGTAATAAAGGTAGGGACTTTTGTCTAGCTGCTCCTCCTCCTCCTGACGGACGAACGACCGAACTGGGAACCGGGAAAGGAAGGAGAAGGAAGGAAAGTACCTATGATGACAAGAATACCGATAACCGACGCGTCCGTCCGTGGCAGAAGTGCTTGAGTGGTCACTGCAGTGAGAGCACGTCCCCCTTTTTTTTGTCTCTCCTCTCAAACGGTCAGCAAACTAACTTTCTTCAAGATGTTTTGTGTACTCTAGGTAGGCGTATGCAAAAGAAGAAAGTAGAAACAAAAGTCCAGATATCATCACACACACAGCCGCCCCACATTCCGCACAGCAGGCAGCAAGCATCAACGCATCGTCGGGAGCGCAACAACCACCCTGACAAGGTCAGGGAGACGGGGAGACGCGTGGTGCGGGCGGGCGGCTTTGCCTCTCACACCTCTCTCTCTATCCAGTGTGTGTTGTGGCGTTCTGCATTCCTTTTCACACCAGCCCGCAGTAAGAGATCGACGCGCACAGGGCACTTGTTTTTGCTGCGGGGGAAGTGTGGGAAAAGCTGGGACGCACGCGGAAAGGATCGTCTATCAGCCCTGTGTGCCGGGATATCTCTGCAGGTTACTGTGTGTACGTACATTCTGGCCGACTGGGAATCAGTTCTCACAAAACGCGCACGGTTGCATCTTTCGCGTTTCCAGGTTTCGGGATTCTTCTTGATAAAGTCGTTCGTCTGTTGTTGAACTGCAAAAAGATTTGGGGTTTCTTTCGGTACCAGAGTGGTAACTTTACAAAAACCACTGCCGCTCGCTTCGGCACCTGGTCGTCGGTCGGTGGATCCAGTCTTGTCCACGGTTCGCGGTCATGGTGGTTGGCCAAGGGGGGTTTGGTGTCTGAGCGGGAGATCTGTGCCACCGGTTCCCAACTTCCCACCACCCCCCGGTTGACCCATTGGCTCCGTGGCTACGGGCTGGGCACGATAACTGGTGCGCATAACTTTGTTCCCAAGTGCCACCCTTGTCGACGGCGCTTTTTGGTCTTTTCTCCTTTTTTTCGCTATCGTAGTGACAGCTCATTTTTGGGGTCTGAATCCTTTCTCAGACTCAGAGAGAGAGAGAGACACACACATGATGACATTGATATCTAAACAAGTTTCAGAACGACAAGAAAAAAAAAAGTGGACGAGATCGAAAACAAATCTGCCGTCGCATTTACTACTACCTTGGGTATCATTTTATTGGACAATGGTTTCATACAGAGGAGGGAGCCACCAGCAAAATAGAAATGATATCGTAACATCCTATGCCGACCCGTTCGTTCGTCCCATGGGTTACAATGTCATCATTTTCTTCTTTCTCACTCTCTCTCTCTGGTGCGAACCATTTTGAAGCAGAAAAAGGGTCTGTGTCACCACCTTACCAGTTTGTAGACTAGTGTAGAACTCTCGCACCCCCGCCGCCGCTGCTGCTGCCGCCGCCGCGTCGCCGATGTGCACCGACACGCTTTTCTTTCGCTGACCCTACCCACGTCGTTCTCACCGTGCCCCTTTTTTTTCTGCCTGTCGAAAACAAATCCTGGAAAGTGTTCCATCTAGCTCTTTCGATCGATCGCGGCGCAAGTCCCTTTTTTTTTCTTTGGTTTTTACCAGGGAACTGAGATTAACGCGGAACCCCTCCCTCCCCCTTCCCACCCCTCCCCGGACCCCGGAACACGGAACGGAAAAGGGATTTCTTAAAAGATATTAGGTCCCAGGTTCCCGTTTTTTTTCCTGGGCTCCCCAATTTTATTTTACTTTTGGCTTTCGGCTTTCGACCACGTGGTGGGTTTTTGTTCTCAGTGTGTGTGTGGTGTGTTTTCGCGACCGTCCGCCGCGCGCGCGCGCCGTTGGAGAAATCCACCCATCCGGGTACACCGACGAGACGAGACGTGATCGATCGGTGTGTGTCGGTCGGTGACGGTCGGTCGGTCGGTCGCGTTCTCTCTCTCTCTCTGTCTCTCACCTGCGGATAAACACGCATACACACACACAAATCCGCCAACCATGTCGACCTCCTTCTATTCGCAGCAGTGGTAGTCTGTCATCCCGCCTCTCTCATATTAACCACCACCATCATCATTGTCGGTCAATCGGTGTTTTCAACTCACCTTCACCGTACACACACCGAGCGAACTTCCCCCAACCCTCACCCCTCACCGAAGACTACTACAGAGAAAAGACAAACGACGACATCACCACCACCACCACCACCACCACCCCTAATGACCACCACGCGAAAGAATACGAAAAAATGGAAGGATATCCGACCTCGGCGATGCAGCAGTTCGCCATCGCCATCAACTTCTTCATGCCCTGCCTGGCCATGATCGTCCTGGGCCTGCGTCTGTACACCAAGGCCTCGCCGCGGAGTCTAGGCGGGCCCGGCACATTTCGACATCCCTCGACCTTGCTGGGGCCTGGTATGTTTTGTCGTCACTCGATCAAGAATAAGGGAGGCTGATGTGTGTTTATCTCCAAAGATGACTTGTTTGCTTGCTTGGCTATGGTACATTCCCCCACCTTTTTTCTTCTCTTATACGAGAACTAACAAAATGTGTCTAGATCTTCTCCATCTGCCTAACAGTTGGTTCATATTTCTGTATGTTGTGTTTTTCCTCGTCCTCGGCGGGAAGGGATTACTAACAAACAGCAAAAAGACATACGAACCAACTTCGTCGGGATCGCCCCCGAGGATATCCCGCCCGAGCCCGACTTCCACCAAGGCCTGATCTGGCTCTACGTCGCGCAGATATTCTACTTCCCGGTCCTCGCGCTGATCAAGTCGTCCTTCCTCTTTTTTCTTTTGAGGCTCGGCGGCCAGAAACCCGCCCTGCGCCTGGCCATCCACGTGCTCAACGCGTGCACGCTGGCCCTGGGCTTCGCCATCTGCACCGTGTCCGTCTTCCAGTGCCGACCCGTGTCGCACTACTTCAACCGGATGACGACCGAGGGCGTGTGCATCAACCAGGCCGTCTTCTATCTCGTGCAGTCCGGGCTGAACATCCTGACCGATTTTTTCACTCTGGGCGTGCCGGTGTGCATCTTTATGCACATGAAGATGGAGAGGCGCATGAAGATTGTGACGCTCTATGTGTTTTTGCTGGGGTTCATGTATGTGCTTTTTTTTTGTCTCCTTTCTCTCTTGCCTCGCGCAGTGCGTGAAGAGAACTGACAGACAAAACAGCGTAACAATCATCGGCATCATCCGCTTCGTCTTCCTCTACATGCTCTTCTACTCGGATGTCCGCACGATCCCAAACTACTCCATGTCCTTTTGTTTGTCCGCCGTCGAGACCAACCTCGCCATCATCTGCGCCTGCGCGCCCACCCTCCGCGGCCTGGTCCGGTCCTGGTTCCCCTCCTCCCGACGGACGCTGTCCAAGATCTTTTTCTCGCCGAACAAGGACGACGATGGGAATCCCATCATATCCGAGACGTCCAAGACGAACACGTCGACTGCTGCTGCTGCTACGTCTGCTGGTGCTGCTGGTATTGGTGGGACGGAGAAAGATCGCGAGGTGGTGCGGGAGAAGAAGAACATGACCATGGCCGAGTTTGGATATCCCAAGGACGGGAGGGGGAGGGTGCTCTGCTCGCATGCCGGCGTCGAGGGGCTGGGTCTCACGCCGAGCGAGGAGGATATCATGCGGTCGAATGGGATCCTGAGGCGGACCGATGTCGTCGTGGAGCATGGGGACGAGAGGAGCTTGACGAGGTCCGAGTCGGTCGAGGATCCGATGCGCGGGAGGGGGAGTATGGATAGTGATGGGTCGGATACTGGGAGTCGGTGATGAAGAAATATGATATCAATTTGGCTTTTTTTGTTTTTTGAGAGAAGGAATGTTTTGTTGTGTTGTGGGGGGGATGGAGTTTTGGGTGTTTTATGGAGTGTGTTATGTATACATATACATGGAAAGATGGGACAGGGCGGAACTAGGTTGTTGGATATACCACGTGTGAGATTGGGGTAGGGTAACAGGGGGGTTATTTTTGGTCTATTACAAGGATATTGAAAAACGTGTTTGATATGGTTTCGTGATCTCGGGGATCTCTGATGAGGGTGGTTGAGGTTGGGGTTGATGATGTTGGGGAATGTTGACTACATGAGGTATGAAAGATAGGCGGATTTCTTCCTGGGCTGTGTACTACTGTGGGAACTGCCAGGACCACAAAGCAACAAATTCCAGCGGGCTGCAGTCGGTACATATACATGTACTTACTCTGGGGATATCGTAATTCAAAGCTCACGAAGCTCGGGTACCTATCAGAGCAAACGAGAATAGGTATGATTTCATCATGACCTAGATAACTGAGCCAGTCGTAAGTTATACATGTACCTACTCTACACCAGTAAGTGAATCTACGCTCCTGGCCGAGTGGTAGATTCCACAGCAACGAATATGTCACGGATACGATACCCAGTCATGTGCGCTGCGGGAGATGTTAGTCTGCGGCACGGGCTTACCCCTTTTGAAGGCCTAAAGAATGACTAAACATGTGGACTGCATATCTGAGGTTGTCAACCCCATTGCAGAGTTCTGTCAGACATTGCCACTTCAACTCATCATATCGACATGAAAATCCAATTCAAAGTACGTAACAGTTCATCATTCATCTCATAAATTAGTTGCGGATATCGTGCGGACCAGCCCTCACATCCATATCCCATTCAGACCGAGTCGCGAGTACCATCCCTTTGCACAGTTCGACCACTCTTCTTTCTCAACATCGACGCTCACGTTCCCATCGATACCACCGTCGGCAGCCCCACAACGTGTTTGTACCTTCTCATCCAGTTGAGAAGTCCGGTGGCTCGCCTCGAGATACCTTACCAAATTTGAATGGCGTTCCGAAACCGTGCCAACTCTGATTTGCACCACCGCAAGTAATGCCGTTGAAGACAACTGACAAACTACCAAGCCATCAGTTATGAATAAACCCATTCAGGGAGGACATACCTTGGAAGAAACAAAATAGAAATGCAAATATGACTCCCCTGATCAGACACTCTGCCATCTCCCGAGGGGCAAAAGCGGTTGGCACATTGTCCCCTCCTGGCCACCGCGGATCTGGCTGCGTAGGACGCCTCCCCAATGGCACCAAATTCGGTCGAAGCCCAGGGCTATCCGAGTCCGGCGGTAACCATGGTTTTTCCGGTGGGCTGAACATCGTCCAGTCACTGGTATGACTCTGACTGTCCCTTCTTGCCGATGCGGGACTGCTGGTTCTCGCCCGACTTGGATTCCCTTCGTAAAGACCTATTCTTTGGCGCCAGTCGTTTAATGCTGCATCTAGGCTTAATCCGCCGCGCCTCGGCCCTCCAGAACCCAAACCTAAGGGCTCCCTCGCTTGATCCATCAACTGTGATATAAGCTCCTGAAAGCGAGCGAGAGGTTCGGCGTCCAAGAAGTCTGTGTCAAGGAAGAAGGCATCGTCCAGTATAACCGCCCACAGGTCTTTTACCGCACCCCGAAAGGTAGCCGAGACTTCATCTGACTCTGGGAAAAGATCAATCCAACGTGGTAGGTCTTGATCAAACTTGTCAATCAGCGTGAAGTCGCCAGTCTCGCCCGCTAACATCTCCGCTACTGCCCTGGCAATTGCGAGAAGCGGGAGAACATTGGAGACGTCCCCTGGGGCTTCACCTCGGGTGATGGCTTTCATCGCCGCAATACCGGCAGACCAAGCTCGACGATAACTTTTATGCTGGGTTAATGAGCCAAGCTGAGCAACTAAACGCTCGTGATGTTTGATGAACCGCTTTCGGAGAACTCGGAAGCGGTCTCGTGGATCGGCGAACCCCCCTTGACAGCCGTACGCCTCCCTGACTAGCTTTTTCGCCGTTTCCTCAAAACCCGTCCTGGAAAGGTAAAGAGCTGCGAGTTGGACATCGGCCCCATGCTTCAAGAGCAGTTTGACGACAGCTGGCTTCTTGGCCTGAGCCGCGACGCTCAGCGCGGTCCCCCGGAACGAGATAGCGTTGATATCAGCCCCCGTTCGCAGCAGCTCAACCGCTGTCTGGGTCTTTCCCTGCGTAGAGGCGGTGAGCAGCTCGTCAGTTTTGCGGCCAAGTTGAGAGTTCCTGTCAGGAAGTAAGTCGAATTGCTTGAGACCGAGTGACCACGACGTGTTCCAGAACAGTAACAGCTTGAAAAGTTCTGCGTTGCGAGACGCTGCGGCTGCCGTAAGCGCTGTGTGGGACGGCGTTCCTTCATTAGCTGCGAGAGCATGTTCCACTGTCGCGCCGAGATCGAGGAGTAGCTGTGCCATCTCCTCGTTGCCTGCTCGAACCGCAGCAAGTAGAGGCGAGCAGTCACAGCTGCTCCCAGCCCTCCTCTTGGCCGTTCCCATCTGGTCGAGTGACGCACCGGACTTGAAGAGAAGCCGGACCAGATCAATGTGGCCGTTTTCGGCCGCGCTGATAAGTGGTGTGCATTTCCTGCTGTTCATATCCACCACGGCATCTGGATTGGCACCTGCCGTGAGGAGATCCTGAGCCGCGATAAGGTTTCCTTCCGTACACGCATTAACCAGCCTGATGTCAAGGTGTGGGATGACATGAACTTCACTCTCAAGCTCTGCCAGTCCATGAAGGGGGCCAGATTCATCGATGAGGGCTTTGTTCGACCCGGAACCTAAGGGGTTGTCTGAAGATCGCTTTCGTTTTCCGGTATTCGATGCTTGTATGAGTTCGTCCGGGGCCCCGCGTTTTCTGTTGTTCCTCCCAGCACCCGGTGATCGGACACCTTTGGAAGTATCTTCGACGCGCACGGTACGACCAAATGAATCACCGGCAGCGAAATTTGCGAGGTTTGACCACCATCCGGGATTCTCTTCAGGGTCGTCATCCAAGAACTCAGCATACATGCTATCTGGCCCGTCAGAAAATCCAGATATGCCTAAACTCGGAGTCGGTCCCGAATATTGAGTGTTTACTTGACGGTCTGCAAACTGAACACCCAAGTCAAGCTGGTCAAGATCTCGGGTGACTTGCTGCAGCCGGAACCTTCGTACTAGCTCCTCTGCAAGAACGCCGGACGAGCATAATTTGTCCAGCCCGTATCGCTCCCATATTCTTCTGTCCTCAAGGAAGCCGTTGATGAGCAGAGATAGGTCAGTTTGCCCCCTATGCATGGTCTTGGTAGCCTCAGACAAGACCTCCCTAAGCCGACTATAATTTCGAAGGAGAGAGAAGCCGTCGAAAGAACATGGAGTCCCCAGTTCAAATTCCGGGGCGCCTGTTTCACCGGCACGAGCAACGAGCTCGAGGAGATCCTGACCCCATACCGTCACTGTGATTGAGTCGTGACTCATGCGGACCCAGAATACGTGGCTGGATGGCGAGGGGGGCAGCCTGCAAGGGCAGTTCGAATCGCAGCTTCTTGTATGGAGGCCATGATACTCGTGGTCCCCGTACGAATCAGCCCTGAAGGGTTTCAATATACCAGACCAGGGCTTGATCGCCGCCCTATTTTCGATGTCCAATTAGCCAGGAAACGACGAATAGTCGTGTAGTTGCTTACCAAATCGGTTCAACCTCGAGTTGAAATTTCCTAATGCCAGATCCGAGGAAGGGGCAGGGAGAGTCTCCGTCGAAACTTGGGGTCGCAGGAAAATTACAAGGGGGGAAGCTGCTTTCGATTTCGTCTCCCTGAACCCCATCTAACTTGTCCTCGAACCCGACCCGATAGCACGGCTGATCGACTGGCCGTAGGCATTGTAGTGACATGGGTTCGCATCCTAAATCCACGGTTGTCCTCTTGATGTATTGCTCCACGCGAGACGGGCGGGCTATCCCGGTGATTTCCTTGACCCCGTCGTCGGATGTTGCCGGGGCCAGAATGCGGGCAAGGCGGCTTTTGGTCAGGTTTTTCTCGAGCCCCCATTTCTTAATGCGAGACTTGTACATCCTTTCACTAAACGCTATTAATGACCGATCGAAGTATTCAAACAGGGAGCTTACGTGGCCTCAAAGTTCCAGGGATGCTGCGAGAGCCGCTGGACAACCTGATTCAGAGAAAGGCCTCGGTTCATATAGTGTTCCTCAATCGTGTCCTTCATTGCCTCCCACTCCGCCTCAGAGGGACCCTTCTTCCTCGGTTTTGACGACTGTGTTGCTAAAGGTAAGGGGCGACAAGGGTTGATTTGCTCTCCGCCGGCCGTGGCTGCCAAGTTGGAGCCACGGTGACCAGTAAACGCATCACTGATAATCGACGGAAGGAACGATCGAAGAGACGATAATCGCGATGATGGTGAAGAGTCAGCCGCCTGATGGAGGCTTGTGTCGCATCCAATGTTGTTTTCACTCAGCTCTTCGGTTGTCGGGTCCTCTGTCAAATCCACCCACTCATTTTCGTGCTGATCGGACTCATCCATCGCGGAACATGGGAAAGACAGAGACCAGCATGGCGAGGTTTCGTCTAGGTCTCATGGTCATGCTCCAAGTTAGGGCCAGTGGGAACGGTGTGGTTATGAAACACAGTGAACGGGCTACCGAGGCTCTGGCAAGGTGAGATGGATGCAGAAAAGGCCTGGGTGGACTTGAATTCGTCCGACTCGGCCTGGCAGCCCAATCACGGCTCAGGTACAGTCAGGCAGCCACACAAAAGGACCTTCGCCCAAAGAACCAATCGGCGTGGGGGGGCTCCAATCATGGCAAAAGGACCAGACGGAAGGCTTTTTGGCGGTGTGACGTCAGCTGTCACTGTTGGGCGGAAATTACCGTATTCCATAGCACTTTCCCAATGGAAGCTCTGGGGTTCAAGCGTCTGAAACTTGTGCAAAATGTGATCGGAATATCCGGCTCCACTTCGTCAAGTGCAGGCTATAGATCTCAAAGACTGAGGCAAAGATGTTTGTTTTGGAAGAGGAGAAGTGAGCCCTCTTGGCTGGCTAAATACAAGTGCGGTGGTCCATGTGTTCCTGCTATCCTGTCTGGGTGCTCCTTCCTGGCCTAACAGACCTGTGGACTTCACAGCACAGTAGAAAGGTGACTGAATAGAGCCAATGTCCGCAGTTAACTGAGAAGTTTTAGACACTCGTGTCCGAGGAAGACTGGGAGAGTATTTGAATTCCAACCACAAACCATGATGAATGATCGTGAATAACAATTCCATCTCACAATCAATATGACGGCTTGCGCAATTGGACCACACCCAATTGTGAGCCAACCCCTAAAAGGATTGCCAGAATTCTTTAAGGTCAGCACCTTAGAATCCTAACTGTGGTTATACGCCAGCGCGATCCGGGCCAGGCCCCAGGATCGTGACTATCAACGCAACATAAATCAAACTAAGCATCCTTCATCTCCCTCAAAACCCTCCTCCAGCTCTTCGGAATACCCATCCCCTCCCTCCACGCATCACTCGCCGCCCTCGCCCCCTCAAGCAGTCCCTTCCTCCACCCGCCCTCGTTATCCTCCATCCAGCCCACAACTCCATAATTCCACGCCAACAGCCCCTCGGCCCTGGCGCCGTCGGGATGCTTCAACACACCAACCGAGATATCCACCATATCCGTCCTGCCCTCCACATGCACAGCATAAAACACATTCGCCGCGCACCGCTTGCAAAAGTACCGCTCCACATCAGGCGAGCTCTGATAGAACGTCAACGTCCCGAACCGCGGATCTCTATCCTTTACCGCCCCCACCGCTTCTTTCAGCTCATCGACCGTCCCCGGAAATTTCTTTTCCTCCTCCCCAGATGACGCCGATGTCGAAGCAAACCCGATATGATCCAGCGCGCCAAACGTCCAGTGCGCAAGATCACAGCTAAAAGCCAGCCGGCACGAGTCGCACCCGTCGGCGCTGGCAAAGTACCGCCGCGTCCCGGGCTCGACGTACCACGGCAGATCGGAGTCCGACGCGACCAAATCGGCAGCGGACCGAAGAACAAGATCGACACCGCCGCAGTGGCAGCGGAGCGGCGTCGAGTCCGGGTTCACTCTGGCCGTCTTATTAATCCCCGGCGACGGCGACGGTGACGACGGCCAATCGCTTGGGAGCAGCTCGCTCCTATCCCGCCCGCTGGACCAGCGCGGGAGCGGATTCCCAGAGACATCCGTAGGAAACCAGATGGTCGCTCCGCCGTCGAGCGTGTCGCCCACGAATATGTGCTTGGCATACCGGACCAGGTCCGGGCCATTGTGGAGCACCGCCGTGATGGCCTCGAGCTTGTCGTCGGGCCCGGTCCCCTTGCAGAAGAGCTGCGAGCCGCAGGTCGGACAGGAGTAGTCGTTCACGTTGGGCGAGAAGGCGTAGCGGTGCAGCGCGGATACGTCCTCGTCTGGGTTGGGCCACTCGACGGTGCCGAGATACATGGCGCCGGTGGTGTGGCGGCAGGAGTCGCAGTGGCAGCATGTTGCTTGGAGGGGCAGAGACGAAGTTTTGACGGTTGTGGTGAAGGTTTGGGCCTTGCATAGGCAGCGGGCTGTGATGGTGGTGTTTTCCATGGTAACCTGGTAAGTCAGTATGTAAGTCTAGTAGAGATAAAAAGGAGACGGGGCAGTGGGTTGGCTAGGCAGCCCTCACTTATACGCTTTTGGGGAGCCAACTCGGCTCGCTTCGGCGTTCGGTCGGAGGTTCCCCTCATTGGGACTGATCAGCGTAAGCTGCGGGATACAATACGCCGCAGGGCGTACTGCTTGCATTATCTAGAACTAGTTCTAGACGATACGTCGCTGTCTAGCATGGGTCTACTCTAAGTCAGTTTCTATGTTGAACGTGTAGATCCACGGCTGCCATATGTAACGCCGTTCCTCACCAGCGTCCCAAGTTAAGCCGTACGCATCATCAAATAGGTAGATCTTTGAAAGAGACTGGAAGCGACAAATGTCAAGATGCTGATATTGAACCATTAAAACAAGTAAAGTCCAGATCCCTAGTCCATAATGAACCAACCCGATATCCTACATGCCATCCCTATTCCACCTCTCCAATGAACTCCTTCCCTCCATTCCTCCAAACCACACTCCCCAAATACCCTAACATACCGTACCCCCCAAACAAATGACACGAAACAAAAAGACTAATCATCATCAGCATAAGCAACATGCTGCGCACAAAGCAACCAATCCGCCCCAGCCGTCTGCCTCCACGAGCTAGAACAAGTAGCCGTGACCTCCCTGATCCCGCCCTTCCGGCTCGCCTTGAACAGCGTGACCTTGTACACCAGCGCGACCGCCATCAGATCAATCTCCACAACCAACGGATCCCCATGAAACCGGAACCCCGTCCACGGCTCGGCGCCCTCCAGAATCTTCTCGATCGACGGGTCCGTGTGCTTGCTCATCGGCTCGCTCGAGCCGCCGAACAAAGGGTTGATCATGATGCAGTCCTCGGCCATGTATTCTTTCGCTGCTTCGGGCGAGTCGCACAGCGCGCGCCACAGGAGCGTCTCGATCTCGCGCGCTGCCGCGTGGTTGCGCTTCGAGATGGTGTCGAGACGCTGGCCGCCGCCCATCTTGTTGGACGAGGAGCCCGGGGGCGCTGGGGAGGAGGCCGTTTTGGTTTTGGTGTCGGTGGTGAGTCCGAGGGCGGCGGGCATTGGGGTTGAGAGAATTCTTCCCAATGAAATGTTATATATATCGCTTGGTAGGTATAATGTGTGGTTTTGTTTTGTATGTGAGGTGCGCTTAACAGCAGCAGAAGCAGCAGGACTTGAAGATTGTTATCGAGACGATGGTATCGAACAGAGGGTTGTAAGTGCAGAAAAAAAGGCAGATCAAGACTAGCGGCAGCATCTCATCCTCCCCCCCTCCCTTATTTATCAAGAGTCGTGTTGTGCTGCCAAACAGGAAATCTGGGCAGCTTGTCGCGGTTGACGGGTGCGCATGTCATGCCTGACGTCACAGCCCTCGGTCATGCAGCGACGCCAAACTTGGCCCCTCCACTCGCCCACAGCCCGAATCGTGCCCACCACAACACCCGACCTGTCCCGCTGTGTGATTTGATGGAAAATTGAGACATCTTTCACTTCGGCGCATTTCCAGGACCCGGTTGCCCGTTTACGTACATCGCTCCCGTCACATTTCAGCCAGCCCGGGAAGGGTGCCACGCGGAATCCTCCGCTTCCCATCTCCCGTCACAGGTGCATGCTCCGCTAGTTCAGTCCAGAACCATCGTCCTTCGCTCAGGCTCCAAGTAGAGCCAGAGGGTGCGTATCTACCAGTAACGCTATTTATACATTGCTGCATCAGCTCGTCAATGAGAAACCCTCTTGTAGCCCGGCCGCCGTGGTGGCCATTCCAGCCTTCCCAATCCCCCGCAAAACTCCCAGACGCCGCTGTCAAGCCCCGAAAACAAAACAATACCCGCCTCCCAAGTAACCGCTAACCACCCGCCCATCATGAATCACAAAAACCGCCAGTCCCTAGTCAGACCTGCCCGTTGCCCGTTTCAGATTCAGCATCATCCTTTCCATAAAGTCCGAGTTGTCTGGAGAGTCAGACTCTCCAAATACTTGGGACGACCCCTCGAATGACGTCGAGGGATCCGCATATTCGCTTGCCTCCGGCTCGGTGAGATGATACTGCTCCATGGGAGCATCTGGCATGGTGGTAGGCACTTGGGCCACTGCTGGGGGCGTCGACCTAGGCGCCTCGAAAAGCTGGGCCCACTGCACCTCCTGCATGGAATCATGATGCCCGGTCTGGGAATAATGACTTGTTACCGACTCAAGAGGAGCCGTGGATGTCGGCCTTGGTGGGTGGTGGCCGAATTCACTTGTTGGTTCAGAGCCAGAAAAGGGGTTCTGAAAGAGTTGGCTTAAAGGCGATGCCCTTCCGCCATTCGTCTCGGATGACGCTACACCATGTTGTATGTAGGATGGCAGCGGGATAGGACTATGACTTTGCTTCGTAAAGGCCGGTAACTTGGACAGAGCCGTCTGGTGACTCTGCGGGTATGTGTGCCCCGAGCCTGTTGATGGTTGCTGAGGCTGGATCCACGAATACTCTCCCGACGGAGTGCCAGGCTGGCCCGGCCCACCAAACTGGGGCCGGATCGCCGAGTGCAGCGAGACGCCGGTGCTTGGCTGCCGCATGTCCAATGATGACCCCCCAGAGGTGCTTGGTGCCGGGCTCATCGATTTGTCGGGGGGATAGGGGGCGAGTGTCGGTAGTTGGGGTCCGCCCGCCGGGAATCGTGAGCCATGAGAAGTAGGTTCTGGCCGAGGGAGAATGCGGTTCGACGGAGAGCTGTACCTTGCCAAGGTGTCATGGCTCGGAGAAACTTCAAGTCGGGGTTCGAGTGGCATAAGTCGCCGACGCTTATGGGGTCTTGTCGGAGACTTCCCCCCAGAGAGCGCCCGCTGTGATTCTTCCATAAACTTTCGAAAGTTGCCTTCATATCCGTTTGTGAAGCCGCCAAAATAGTTGTACGGCGTCTTATAGTCCGCATGGTCCCTGATCAACTATCAGTATGCCAGACATCCAAGTAGCTTCCACCATTTCCTACCTGTTGTGATAGACTTTGAAAAAAGTATACCTTTTTGCGCTTGTAAGCGGCTGAGCTCCTGCAGCACCCTGGGAATGGCCAGAAACCAATGACTTGATGGTTGACGATGTCATCGGGACGAGAGCCGGTCCAGTAGCAGCAGCCGCATCCGCCGGTGACGATTCAGGCTGAGGGTGGTACCCTGATATAATGTGAGCGGGGGGCCACGTCAAGCCGGGAAGCTGCGGGAATCCATTAATACCTCCGACAGGCGCGAAGCGGTCCGAAGAATACACTGTCGACGGATTCTTTTGCGGCTGGTCCTTGGCGACTGGTTGGTACTGCATGAACTGGATACCCGATGGCGGCGGCGGCGGTGGCGGCGGCGGCTGCTGTCGTGGTTGCGAACGTGGACCATATTGCGGCTGCAACGCTTCCAGGCGTACCGGCTGGGGGAGTGGTGAATGCGGCGCGAACTGGGGCGGCTGCATCTGGGGGAGCATGGGGTTCTGAGAGGTGCCCGGGAGGTTGGGCGCGAAGTGCTGCATGGTGAACTGGATGTTCAACTCGGTCCCCATTGGCTGCCGTGGTTTATAGACGTACGGCCTGTCCTTCTTATGGCTGAACGCTGTCCCAGGCAGTGGCACCGGCGTCACCTTCGGCAGATACTCTGGTGGCGCGAAGGCGCGCCTGGCCTGGGGCAGCGCGGGGACGGGCTTGGGAGGTTTGGGTATCGAGTCCAAGAAATTGCTCTGAGGGTCGTGTTGAGGCCTCGACACATCCCGGGTATACTGCGCCTTGGATTCGGTTGATGTCTTGCCTAGATAATGCCAGACCTGGCTCTCCTTAGTCAGGTCCAGGCTGACTTGGTCGGGATTTTTGATTGGGTCGCAAGTGTGGAATTCAGCCCAATGGAAACCAGGCCCAAACTCGTCGTCCTTGCGCGGCAGGTCGTCCACGGCCCGCTTGGCGTTAAGCTCCTTCTGGGCCTTCCTCGACGTTGGCAGCGGAATCGCATTCGGCGACGCCTTGGGAAGCCGCAGGTCTGCAGGGTCGGGCAGAAGCAGCCATTTCCACTCCACTTCGACTTGATCACTGTCGCCTGTTAGTATTTTTCCGTGCCGACCATCGGGACCCACATACCCATGCGGTATAACTTGCAGAAGCAGCGTCTCCTCGTCTCGCCGATTCTCCAACACCACACCTGCGAAAATGTCGCCTCGAAAGTATTGCATCTGGCAGATGTCGTACTTCTTGAGCGAGAGCGCCGCCTCGCGCACCTGCGCATTGTCTTCCAGGTATTTCCCCTCTTGCTTCCTGTCTCGCTTCGTCCGGTGGAAACGACAGCTGAACTCGAAGGCTTGTTCCTTGTATTCCGTCCCGTCTTCTCCGAAAACGGGCACTTCAGCTTCTTCGACAAACACGCCCGCGGCTGCCGCGCAGGTTGCGTGATACGATCGCGGGCACTTCTTTTGCGAGCATTGGAAGCACGCACCCTTCTTGGAGCGGCAGTACAGACATTTCAGATCTAGACGGGCCTTGTCGATGCCGGCCACGTTTGCGATAATTTCCTTGTCGTCGACCGTCTCGATATACGTCTCTGGTAAGTAAAGTGCGCACATCCGGTGGGCCTTACGACCGTCGTCGGTGGGCATGATCTGTGCGCCGGGAATATCATGAGGGCAAAGACAGCACGGAGGCTCCACCTGTGTTTTGAGCCGAAGCCGCACTTTCTTGGGCTTGCCATCCCCTTGGTCGTTTACGGCACGCTTCCGCTTACGGCCCGCACCCTTGGCCCGGATAGTGTGGCTGTTTGGTGGGCTTGGGAGACCGGTATCGTGATCATCATCTTCGTCATCTTCGTCATCCTCATCCTCAGTCTCCTCGTACTCCGTCTCCTCACCACGAAGTTTACGCTCGATCTCGTAGACGTCGACCCAGACGCTGTCTTGGGCCTGGGCACATTGACACTTCTTGGCGATTTTGCCCATTGGGAGCCAGCTGTCGAGCGCAAAGTTGACCGCCTCGGCGCAGTTGTATCCGAGGTTGTAGCCCGAGTGGTAGCCGTAGGGGTACGTCACCACGAACTCGCCAGGATAAGAAACGCACTTGTTGACGGTGATGTTGTATTGTTGTTTCAAGTGAGCAGGCGAAATGAGAAAAGACTTGTGTCGAAGAAACTGGTCGCATGCTTTGGCGTCGGTCGGGAAGATGTTTTTCATGGCGGCCTCGAAACGTCGGGCATCGGCCTGGGAGATGCTGTACCACTGCTTGGGTGCGCCAAAGTGGAGGTAGTTGATGCTATATAGATCGACATCTTCCAAATGCCAGGCAAAAGTCGCCTTCCACATACCAAGGTAGAGATATGCCGTGTTGACGCCGGGGACCTTGGTGCCTAGGACATCAAGGAGATTGGGGAGTTTGTTCAGGTTCCATAGCTCGGTCGACTCGTCGAACAATGTACCCATCAAGTCGGCACCATACAATGGAGGCGCAAAGGTAAGCGTCTTCCAGTACGTGCGCTCGAGTTCCTCACAGCGCTCGGGGGTATATTCGGAAACGTCCATCTGGTAGTCGAAGTTGCGGAAAGCCTCCTCATCGATCATAGCAGAGCCTTCGCGGCGGCTGTATTTGCGTCGCGCCGAGGTCGACTGTGTCTTGGGCTTCGACTGTCTCGAGAAGCCGCCCATTCTGCGGACAACGGGCGCATCGTCGTCGTCGTCGCATTCGTCCTCCATGCCCGGGTCCTGCTCAACCGAATCGACGACTTCTTCCTTCTCGGGCGGAGGAGAAACCGGCGTCATGGGTTGGTCTTCAGCATCATCCTCCTCTTCGATAATCGACTTTCTCGTGCGAGAAGGGCGGCCTCTCTTCCTCTTTCCCGCAGCCGAACTGCTCTTGGAGGCAGTCGTCGCCGCGGAACGAGTCGACCGGACAGGTTTGTGCTTCTCGGCATTCGCGCGGCGTTCGCCTCGTCTGGCGGGAGGTTGATGTTCGCTCTGGTCACAGAGCTGTCTCCATTGGGGGAGATTGTAGGATCGGCCATGGAGTAGGTTGACTTGTCGGTACACACCATTGGATCCCATGATATCCTGCTTGATGGGTTCGCGCACACGGATCTGCTTGACGAGGTCGTCCAATGGCTTGAGCGAGTCCTTCCATTCCTTCGGGGGGATGATCTTGACGATGCCAGACTTCATGCCGTACTTATCGATCTTCTCCATCTGCATCCCTGTGTTAGTGCCACCAACCCGCGCAAAAGTTGCGCCAAGACTCGGGAACCTACGAAGAGCTTGAAGTCGCGGAACTGGCGCATGGTCGGCCGGAAGACGGGAACGGTGCCTGAGAAGTGATCGGGAAGGACCTCGCCGATGTCCTCGACTTCCACCTTAGGGGCCTCTGGCTCGGCCTTCACGGGAGTGGGCGCGACATCGTCGACATGCAATTCGCCTCCGAGCTTGTGGGCGACCTCGTCGATATCGCTGAGCTCCGAGTCGCTGGCGTCGAGGTTCATCGCATTGTTGGAATCGGGTGGCGAGTGCAGGCCGGTCGAGCCTGCGTTTCCAGCGCTCGCGGCGGCGGGCTTGTCGTCGACGGCCATAACGATTGTCGCCTCGGGCGCCGCAGCGCCAATCGCTTCGGTGGACATGATACCGGTAGCTACATGCGTCCCAATTTTCGCAGCGACGGCCGAGAGGTGCGGACTGGCGAAACCGTTCCTGGAAGAGCGGGAGCCTCTTGGGTATCACAGAGCGACAGCAGCGTGCGCCTAGGCGCTTTCGCGAGGGCCGGGAGCGAGCGTGGGAAATGGCAGTATTGAGGCTAGGGAAGTCCGATAACTAAACTCGTTGTTGGGGGGTTCGTGGTTTCGACCGACGACTGGCCGGCGAGGGGTTGGGGGACGTCGGGGTGTCTGGTTTGCCCGCTGGGCTTGCCTGTGGGCCGATCTGGGAAGCGGAATGGGCTGATCAATCAAAAAATGCGAGCTTGAACCCAAAGAGGGAAGAACTCTGAGCGGGAACTGGTTCCCTGTCAGCGATTGCACTCAGCACGTTGCTCCAGCGCACCGGCCGCCTGAAGGACAATTTGGTGGAGCCTAACTGTGTCGAGGTGACTTTTTTATTTCTAGGATCGCTCTTGGGAGTTGATGGCGACTCCAAGCAGCATGTGTTAGTCGTTGGAAGAAATACGTCGCACAGCTTGAGATAGCTTGGGAGGAAGGTCGGGCGCAAACTGTGGCTTCGTAGGTTCCTGGAACGGTGGCTGAAGGCGCTGTCGCAGAAGCTGGCACCAAGCTTTGTGCATTGTACAGTAAGTTTGAACCAGACAGCGCTAGTCCAGAAAAGGCAGTTACTGTAAAATTCGCTGCAAACGAAGAATTCCACGTGATTGGCAGCGACGCAAGGGTTGAACACCGGCTAAATAGCGGCTCCCTGACCTCATACAATGCCGCTTCACAACGTCACTTCGAGCTCATCGATTGTCCGAGTCTGGACATCGGGTTTTATTATATCGCGGTGGTTGTCCGGGTGCGCGAGCTTCGAAAATGCGTAGCATCGAGAATCACCCCCAAAAATGTTAATTACCTAGATTCTTATCATGATTTATTCCCTTTCTCTAGCACCAGAGACTAAACCTCGATACTTATCTGAAGTTCACGACGAGGCACCTGGCGGGGCACCAGCAACACACATCCAGAATAGGGAGGACGTTGAACCTATATATACCATGTAGTCCGCAGCTTGTTATCGTTCCTCATTAATTACCAGTGACTATGCTGTACGCGAATATAAACAAGAATGTACCGCTCTTGGAAGCAGAAGACACTATCATCGTACTCTGAGGTGATCCGCACCCAAACCTACCAGTTCAAATGCTATTAGGATCAAATCTACCGCCAGACCTCCAATACCTACGCGAAGCGTTAGCTCATAGCCCCAATGACCTGCCGGCATGGACGTACCTGTATAAACAACCAACTTGGTCACAACCTCAACATCATATCTCACCCGGGGCTTCACCAGCTTCTCAAACATCTCCTTCTCTCCCAAGTCGTCCTCTACCGGGCTTCCTACCGCCACACCGTTTGTGGCTTGATGCCCAGACACAGTTCCCGTGCCCATCATCCGCCTGAACTCGTCCAATTTGCCGCCGTGAACGCCAGAAGACGCCGCAACATGGTCATCGCCAAGAACAACAGCATCGCCAGATCCGGACACCTTCTCCTGCAAATCCGCCAGGCTCCTCTTGCTTCTGACCCTCCCGCTCTCGCTCTCCAGACTCTCCCGTCTCCTCCTCTCGCGATAGGCCAAGGTTTCGTACGCGTCGGCGGCGCTCTGGGGACCAATACTGACCGACCTACCACGGCCCGGCCCGCGAATGCTCTGTACCAGCTTGGGAAAATCGCTGACGTTCGGCAAGACAGTATCGTCCCGTACGTGAAGAGGGACATCCTTGTACTCGGAAGCCGGGACGAAAAAGCGTCGCGGCAGCGACCAGCCGTGCGTCTCGATGATGCGGAAGAGATGGGGCAGAAACCGCAGCAGGGCCGGCTTCATGATCTCGCGCCATGCAAAAATCAGCATGACACCAAAAATGACACGTGCGACGGACAGCTGCCAGCCCAATGCTGACAGATCAAAAGACGCATCCGGTCCGTAATAGAGAGCCGCCCAGCGGGTTTGCGCAAGGTGCCATGTCCCACACTCGACCCCTATGATGACGCCGGCGAATGCGACACTGTCGTCGAAACAAGGGCAATCGTCGGCCGGCTCCGGATGGACGCGTACCAGAATGATGATGATAAGAGTGATGAGCACGGGGACGTAGTAGCTGCCTGAGTACAGCCATTTATCCATGGCTGGCGCGTAGTAAAACTCGAGGAGGGATATCGCAGCGCCCATGAGCGAGCCGATGATGACGTCGAAAAAGCCATGCATGCCGCAGTAAAGTCGACCGAGAACGATCGAGAAGGTATAGCAATAGGCAAGGGCCTCAAGCACGGCCGTCGTCGTGGGGCTGAACGTATTCTGTTCGCTTCGTAGGATCAGGAGGGCATACAGGGCGACCGAGACTGCGTTGGCCGAGTGTGTGGAAGGAAACCCATATTCGAGGGCCGCGGAGCCAGACATGGTGATACGCTGGAGCGGAGGGGATAGCGGCCTCGGGAGAGAGCACATATCCTTAATGAAGCCGGTAAAGAAGACGCCCAACGCAAGGATGTGGACGAGCCTGCCATCTCAGATCAGCTTCTTTCTTCTTTTTCTGCCAGGCACACAATAAGAGACGCAATTATATACCCTCTACCAAACCCCGAAAACCCGCACCAAAACAGTATAGGTAGCCCAACCATAAAGAAGGTGTGTGTCCCGAGGTTCGCCGTGATCGCAAAGTAGCTATCGAGGGCCGGGGTGCGCATCTTGCTCTGGATGTAAGCAAGATAGGGTGTCTCCCACCGAATCAGCGGGAGCAGTCGTTGCCGGAGAGCATAGCGCCATTTTGGCAGCGCTCGTCTGTCTGTTCCTGGCCATCAGCATACATTCCCACGGCGAAAGAAGCTGTGCGAAGCGCAACATCGAAGTGGGAGCGCGGGGTCGAGAATTATCGCGCCGGATGCTCAGACCCCGCCGCCAGGCGCCACGCAAAGTTTCAGTCCCCCCAATCCACGGGCAGACGGGCAACGTACAGTGGTGCAGACTCCTCAATCCCGCGTCGACAACACCATTCTCGCCGGCGTGCCCAGCAGCGGGCTCAGCGGGGGACTCAGCGCGGTGGCTTGCGCCTGGGGGGCCGGTGGAATGCATGTGAGCGGGAACGCGGCGGATCGAGACAACAGCGTCAGATCATGGGGGAGCACGGGGCGAGGCGACGTCGTTGGGGCGGTTATCGAGGAGCGCCGTGTCGGGAGTGAGCAATTGGAGGCAGAAAGCCGCAGGGCAAGGCATCGAGATGGTTGAATCCTTCAGCGACAGGAACCACGGAGCCGCATGCGCCAAGTCGTCGAGCTTGTCTGGAGGGCTGCCGAGTTGTCTTCCTCCGGTCGAAAAAACCGGTGCCCTATCGGATTGCGGGCGAGGCCGCGGGTGGGCGAAGGCCCCTGACAGGAATGTAAAATTGGCTGTGATTCGCTGTCACGGCACCCCTGCTGCCGCTCGTCTGTACGTGTACCTGTCCCGCTGCACCGTCTTTCATGTGAAAACAGCAAGTCTAAAAGGAGTGAAATATCGACTACCTACCCCATCTACTACTGCAGGCTTTAGCTGTCCTGTTTGACCAACTCTAATCAAGATTCCTAAAAATAAAGGGCACGTCTTTATTTATTAGCTGACCTGTCGAGGGATACATAACCCAATTTCCACTTTCACCAAAAAGACGAAACTTCCCAACACACTCACAGTCTTCCGATCATCGCTGGTGCCCATCCAACCAACCATCCATCCCCCCAGTCATACCTAGAAGAGAACGAAAATGAACTACATAGGCACCAAAACCCCCCTAGGCCGCGTCGCCATAACCGGCGCAACAGGCGGCATCGGCTCCGCCATCGCGCGCCGCTTCGCCCAGGACTCCGCTTCCTCCTCTTCCTCATCATCGATCCTCCTCCTCGGCCGCAACCAAGCCAAACTCGCCGTGACCCTCCAACAAACCCAACAACATGTACTTCTCCATTCCTCCACCGACCACTCCACAAACACAACCCCAACCCCCTTCCACCCCCCTAAACTCGAAAGCCACGTCCTCGACGTAACAGACATAAACAGCTGGAAGACCGTCGCCAAGACATTTGTACGTTTGTCTCAAAAACAACCTCTCAACTTGAACTATTGATAATAATAATAAAAAAAAAAAAGCCAGACATAGAAATCCTGATAAACGTAGCCGGCCTCGAACAAACAAACCTCCTAATCCGCACCCCCCCCGACCAAGCCGACGCCATCCTCCAAGCGAACCTCCACGGCGCCGTCTACGGCTGCATCGAGGTCGGCCGGCAGATGGTCAAGTCGCGCCGGGGAAGGGGGTGCATCATCAACGTGTCCAGCCTGCTAGCACGAAAGGGCACCACGGGCGCGGCCGTCTACGCTGCCGCAAAGGCCGGTCTCATCGGTACGCTTCTTCCTATTCTTCTTCTCACTAAAACAGAGCTCTCATTCATTCATGAAATGAGTCGGCTGATCACTTCTTCCTAACCTAACCTACTAGGCCTAACTACATCCCTCGCCGTCGAAATGAGCCAGAGAGGCATCCGGGTCAACGCCGTTCTGCCGGGCTACATATCGACGAGGATGACAAAAGGTATGTGGTGTGTGTGTCTTAGAAAAAAAAAAGACAAACGCTGGCTCTTTCTCTCTCTCAACCAAATCTCGGCCTCGTCAGCCTCATGTTTGCCGCCGCTTGCCTTGCTGGTATCGCGGAAAAAAAACTGCCCACTCCCAAAAGCCAAGGTCCTAAACACCCTTCAACCCAACCAACTCCATGAAGCCTTTTTTCTTTCTTCCAAATGCGGCATATATCCGGTGTGTGCGCGGTCTGGTTGTCCCATTTCCCTTCACCCGTTCCCAGATAACTCTCTCACTTGATCTACTACTCGTACATGGCCGTCCCTTCTTCTGTAGTGAGTAGGTTGTTGGTCTTGTTGCTAATCTTACATTTTTATCTTTCCCCGTAAAATAGACCTCGAGAAAGACGTCGGCTTGGTCTCAAAGATTCCGGCGCAGCGCTTCGGAACACCGGAAGAAGTGGCCGATGCCGTCATGTTCCTTGCGAAAAATGAGTATGCAAACAACTGCATACTCAACCTCGACGGCGGCCTCAGCGCGATCTAGACAAAAAGGCAGATTTTGCGACTTGTATCATCAGATCGCGACAGGAGCAATGGTCCAAGCTGTTTAGTCATCGATGACGATCGCACCGCCGGCACTATCATCGATAATGACAACGTCGTCATCCGCCAGGGCGGTCTTCGCCTTCTTGGCCGAGGGCTCGCCGGCATCATCGGTGCGAGGGCGCTTTGCCGATTCCGTCGTGGTTTCTTCCCTCGGATGTTTGCCATTGGTGAGCGCCGTTCCGTTCGGCTCGGGCAGCGGCTCCTTCTTCCGTCTGATGGGAATCTTCACCGGTGCCTTCCAAGCTCCCTGGATGGGCTTCTCGGTCAAGGGTGCCGATCTGTGGCGGCGTCAGCAAGGCGCAGAATTGTAAGATATCGAGAAACTCACGGTGCTTGGATAGCGAGAACAACATTTACAAAAGGCTCGTCGTCGTCCTCGTCCGTGACCGTTATGAACGAGTCAGGCTGGATACCTAGTTGACTATTAGCTACACGTCGTTCGAGCCAGTCAATAATAATTGATAATTGAAACCATACCCAGCTCGCTCAGTTTCTTGCTAAGGTTATCGGTCTCGTCGGGGTCGTAGAGTATGCCGACCTCGTTGCTGACTGAAATGTCCTTATCGCCATACCCGAGCTCGAGCTTCAAGACATCCTCGACCAGGTCGTTCAATGTCGCGCGAGAAAGATCCACATAGGCCCGAGTTTGGAAGACGCCACAGACAGGACAGTCAGGGTTTGGCTCTCTGGATTTGTCGGACGCCAGCAGACGGGCCGGCGCAAACGGGGTGAGGAAAACCTGCATAAACCTGTCAGGGAACGGCCAGCCACACCTGGTTCAAGAATATCATACCTCTTTCGCCTGGTCGTACTCGCCCTTGAGAACCTTGAAAGACTCGAGGACACAGAGACCGGCAACAATGGCATTTGTAGTGGCAATCGCTGGAATAATGTTTCCTGCCATTTGCTTGATGTCAAACTTTGACTTGCGGTCAATGCCAAACACGGTGGACCGGATGTTCGCACTGGCAGCAACGAAATCCAGCGTGTCCTCATCATCCTTGTCAAAGGTGATCATGGCATCGCCATCTGAAGACTTCTTCATCTCCAGGACCCGCTTGCTCAATCGGTCAAGGCTGTCGATAAAGACGCACAGGTTCTCTTCTAGAGACCAGACCTTCTGGCCGTCTTTCAGAATTTCGTCCGTGCTTCTCAAGCCTGCTGTAGACCTCTCCTCACCGACCTTCTCCAAAAGGGCCTCAAAGTCCATGGGCTCCGGCGGCTTGCGGCTCTTCCACATATCCTCCATCGAGCGCAGACGGAGAACATCTTTGTTGAAGACTTTGTCAAACAGCATCTTTGCGAACTCTTTCGTGCCCACCGATTGTCTGATCTTCCGCAGAGCTTCGGATTCTCTCTTCAGCTCCTCGATCTCCTTGGCGTTCTCGCCATCGGCAGAGTGATCGAATGCGGACTCGTCCTCGCTTGCGCCGAATATCTCGTTCAGCAGATAGCTCTTTCCCCAGACAATGCAGTGGATCGGCTGGCTTGGCGTGCTGCGGATCGTGCAGACTGGAAACGACTTGGGCGTCTCTTTCGGCGCGCAATCATAGCAAGCTGTAACCCCCTTCTTGATGACCTGAACCTGGCCATTGAAGCCTGTAGTTCCGCTCTCGATCAAAGGGACATCGGCCGCCAGGCACATCTTGTTGACATGCCGTCTCGCCTCGAGATTGTCCAGCGCATTGAAGACCAGATCAAAGCCGCTGAACCACTCGATGTTGAACTGCGCATCCTTGATATTCCTGTGATGTGCTTCGATCGTAACGTTGGGGTTGAATTTTTGTGCTGCCTCCTTAGCTACCTTTTGGGTGTTAGGACTCGGTGACTGGATCGTGTTAGGATGTGGGTCGGCGTACCAAAGCCTTGGACTTCTTGATATGCTCGTGGCGGAACAGGAACTGGCGGTTAAGATTGCTAAGGTCGATCGTATCGAGATCGACTACGACGATTGTACCAAAGCCACTGAGGACCAGGTTCTTGAGAAGTTCGCATCCAATACCGCCGGCACCGACCATGAGGACTCGCGCCTGCTCAGATTGTGTTAGCTCAAAGGCTGGTTCTGGATCCATTGAAAGCCGATCGCCACCAGAATCGGCCGATCTCAACTAAGTGCAGCAAAATAGGTGGTGATATTATCGTCTGGGGGAAGGAAGGGTGGTCGGCGCAAGAGTACTAGGCGTGACTCGGGGAAGGCTTATTGGGGCGCATACCTGCTTGACCTTCGCGTTAAGGCCTCTGCCTAGTGATTGCGCATTATAGCTGTCTCTCGTAGGGGCTGGCACTGTGGCAGGAATCGGAACTGGCGCTGCGACCGGAACGACGACCGGCGCGCTGCCGTTGGATAGCTCCATGGCGCTGATGCGGATGCGAAATGGTTTGGGGAGATCGGATCGCAGAAAGGAAGTAGGAGGAAGTTATTGAGACGCCGAGGATATTTGCTCGGCGGGTGTTGTGATTGTCCCTCCCGAGCGTTGTTGGGAGGGAAGTTGTGTGGGTGGGGAGGAAAAGGTTGATCGAGAGAAGTGGGAGCGCCGAGAATGTATTCGGCACCACTGAGCATCGTCACTTCGCGAGGCTTCAGCAGGCAATCGCGCTAAAGTCACCGAGTTGGAGGTGGCCCGAGCGGTCGGGAACTCGCATGCGCGCTTTGTTTTCATTGGTCGCCTTACAATGACAGCGGATAACACCAGCTTGAGGTCAACGGCCTTTGCAGAAGAGCACAGAGCGAGATGCACATCCGGGAAAAGAAGATTCCACATGCACGAAACTTGAAGTGAATTCGGCAAAGTACTTGGTAGCCGAGACTTATATAGAGTCCCTTGATCTGCAGTAAAGAAGGAAGCTGCGTTAAACTGTAGGTATTGTATGTACTTAAAGCTCCAACAACGCAAGCTTGTTCGTGTGCCTGATTACCCCTCCAAATAAATCCCTACCCACCCACCGAGAAGCTTTCACCGCATCCGCAATCCCTTGGCACCTTAACAGCTATATCCACCCTCCCCTTCAAACGCGACTGCAAGGACAAGAATCCAAAAGAAAGGGCGCTCGTATCTTTGGTCACATTCCACAAACAGACCGGACAGACATCTCCTATCCTTAGGCACGTTTCATTCCGTCCCTCAGCCCGGCCCGGTGAAGCAGCAAAGCGATGTCGGACGACGAGCCCGACCTCGAGCTCCTGGCCCTCTTGCGCCAGCATCTCCAAGGGAAACTGACCATCAGCGAGGAGCCCGAGACGGGCGTGCTCGAGGGCGCAGAGTATGTCTACGACAACTCGATCGACGTCGCGCTGGACATGCGCTCATGCAAGAACGCTGCGGCCGCCATCCACTCGCAGATGCAGCTGAAGCAGTACTCGCCCGCGACCTGGTCCGCCCACGAGCTGCATCCCGACACAAAGGATGAGTCGACGGTCGCCTTCATCTTCACCATGGACCTGCTGAATTTCTCGTTTTGGTCCGACAAGCCCGAATCCGAGCGGTTTGCCATCTCGTACCGCGACAGGCGCTGGACGGGCTACTGGAGCCTGGTTGCCGCTCTTCAGCGTGCTTTGGATGAAGGTAGGTCTGGCTCATCATCATATTCTGCCGCGCGCATCCTCACTCCGCCCTACTCTACTCTCGGCCGTTTGTGTGTGTGTGTGTGTGTGTGTGTGAACGAGCATGGATGGGGGCTGATAAATACCGCACAAAGGCATTCCCATCACGGACTCGCACTTCTGGCAGGACGAGGAGGAGTGCACGCTTGAGACCCTGAGGCAGGTCTTTAGGTCCTGCACGGATGAGGAGATGCCCATGCTGGCGGAGCGGCTTGAGTGTCTGCGGGAAGCCGGCAACGTTCTTTATGAGGTGCGTTGACTGTTCCTTTTTTCTTTTCCTCTTCAAACCAAAACTGGGCAGATTATGCTCATGCGCAGCCCAGAAATACCAATGTAGTCCATCCAACCTAATCACAGCCGCCAACGGGTCAGCCGCCGCACTTGTAAACCTTCTGGCGCGCGACTTCCGCTGCTTCAGGGATGAACACCGCTTTGAGGGACGCAGGAAGCCGATCCGCCTTCTCAAGCGGGCCCAGATCTTTGTGGCCGACGTGTGGGCCTGCTTTGAAGGCCAAGGATACGGAGAGTTCCGCGATATTGACAAGATCACCATGTTTGCCGACTATCGCGTCCCACAAATGCTGTATGGCTTGGGGTGCCTGGCTTACAGTCCACCCCTGGATGCCGCCGTTCGGGACAAGAAAGAGCTTCCAGCTGGAGGAAGCTGGGAACTACAACTCAGGGGTAATGTCCACCACCAACGTCCTTGACAGGACCTGCTAACTGGATCGGGTAGGTTGCAGCATATGGTGTATAGAACTGATCCGGAGGGAAATCAAGAGACAACACCCTGAAGCGGAGGTCAACGCCATATTGATCGACTTCTTCCTGTACGACACCATCAAGCAATTGGAATCTGCTGGGCAGGAGAGCATACCACACCACCGGACGAGAAGTATATGGTACTGAGCATGAAAGTGAATTCCTGTAATCTAGAGAGATACCTGAGATACCAGTCATGCGTGCTTCTGTTGTTCAGTTGATGCTGGCCACCATGAACAAACTCCCTAGCAAAGTGCAGCCACAAATTCCCCGTCCCTCAAAACGCCATACGCCACGCCGACATCATCATCGTACATTCAACTGCATCGGACCCTGCTGCTGCATCAAGCGCCAACAGTGGCCGCATTCAGCAACTCATCCATATGAGCCCGCTCGCTTCCACGGTTCTCCTTCAACAAAACCGCGAGAACCTCAATCGGTGGCTTCAGCCCCAATCTCTCGGCCCGTTGCCACCGCTTGAGTCTAGTGATGCCAACACACGGCTTTTTCCGAGTGAAAAAAGTTAGCGCAGTCCAGTGGTGCATGCATGCAGTATCAAAACCCAAAACATGCACGAGAGAGAGAGAGAGAGACATAAAAAAACGTACCCCATACTGCGAACTAACGTCAAAGTAGCGCAGAACCTTCTCCCCCGTCGTCAACCCCTCGGTATGCTTCTTATGCACCGCCTTGGCCAATCGTGCATCGTCAATCTTGCTCCAATACCGCTCGATCGCCGCGTTGCTAATCTTCTCCGCCTTGAGCTCTGCCTCCGACTTTTCTTCATCCTTTACCACCACCTCCTCACCATCATCCTCGACCTTGTCTTCTACCTCCTCCTCTTCGGTGACGACGACATCCTGAACAGCCAGCGGCTTGGTCTTGTCCGTCTCCGTCTCCGTCTCCTTCTCCTCCGCCTGGGGGACGTACTCCTTCGAAAGCCCAGATGTCTTGGCAGAGGTGGTGGTGTCCTTGACCGACTTGGCGGCGCCGCTCTTGGTCACGCGGTGGTTGAAGCTCAGCGTCGACTGCTTGCCATGGGCGCCGCCGCCCGCGCTGCGGGCTGACTTGCGAGTTGCGGGCATAGCGTAGAGTCTAGGTACCCTGGAATTCAAATCGCTGGCGCCGTCGTTGCCGTGACGTCAGGTTTAAAAGTGGCGTGCGTCGTGAAACAGTTTTTCGGTAGCTAATCGGATATGGATAACCGATAGATCTTCTGCAATGTATGAAGCAAAAGCCGTATTTCGTCGGTCAATGTTTGTCGGTTTTGTCATGCAGGCAACTGTCTGATGAGATGAACGGTGCGGGAGTGGGTGGGCAATTGGATGCCACTAGTGAATGCCAGCCGCTGGCGGGGCAACCTGGCCGACGCGACCAGGGCGCCAAATCAGGTGACCTTTGATCCGACCGTCCTTAACAATCTCCCCAAACGATTCGGCAAAAAAATGTTAAGTAGTTTCCGGGGGACTTTTCAATTCCTCCGGGCTGACATGTTCAAAGTGTTGCTCTCCAGTGAAGGGCAGTCTTGCAAATACTTCACGAGAGGCAAACACACGGGGCACGCGATCTGTGAACAACGTTTGAAGTTACTCTATTTTGGCCGGAACCAAGTTCCCAGCTTGAACGCTATCCGCTAGGCAGCTTTTCTCTATCTCATGAAGCGGTAATACTGTTCGAAGAAGCAGGTTGGCATGGTCACCATTTGGGTGTTGTCCTCTCCAACTAGAACTAGGTTCCGGTGGCTTCCCGGTAAAACGTGATGGTCTTGCTCACTCCAGCGGCGCAAAACCATTCCCCCTTCATACCCGGAGTCTTCGGCAGCCAGCGAACGCTCCAGAGCGTGTCCTCGGTTTCACTGTGTGTGGCCACGCAGACTGATCTGGTAACATCCCAGACTCTGATCTTGCCGTCAATCGAGCCGCAGAGGAGGAACTCGCCCGTTTCGTTCCAGTCCAGCGAGGTTATCCACGCCGCATTGGTCCCGGGAGCAGCAAGATTCGCAACCTGCTCGCCGTGTTCCATGTCGTAGATAGCAATAATGCCCGCGGTGCCAGCTGCCGCCAGAAGTTTGCACCCAGGGGAGAAAGCGACTGCCCTGATAGGCTGGATAAGACCTTTTGCGGAGGGTTAGCGGCATTAACAATATGAAAGTTGGAGCGGCAGTTTACCGGAAAGCGAATAGGCTCTCCTCCCAGAGTGATTGTTGAACACGTAGACTGAGCCGTTTTGGTGACCGCTTGCTGTCAACTTTCCGTCTCTACTCAAGTCCACCGCCATCCCGAAGCTCTGCTGGTTGATGTTGTTCCCCGTCTCATACGTTTGAACGCGCTCACGAGTGGTCAGATCCCACACTTGGACCTGTCCAGTACTCATTGAGCAGGCCAAGTAAGCCTCGTCCGCACTCAGCGCCACGGCCCAGACGTCGCGGGCGGTCTTGTCTTCAGGCAACTGCCACCACAGCTCCCACTCGCCGTCATCTTTGCATCGCCATACCTTGACCTCGCAGCCGAAGCCAACGCTCGCAGCAACCTTGCCTGGACCGCCGCGGGCTGTGCACACGTGGTGACAGCCAAGGGGATGTGCATTCGGAATCCTTTGTTGAAGCGGAAACGTGGGTTCCGTCGTCTTGTGGATGAGCAGCGAGGAGGCACCACTAGCCGAGATGAGTGCCGTTGGAGTCGGCGCAAGGCAGAAGATATTTGTCGGGTGGGCTGTAGGTCACAGGTCAGCTCAGTGTCTGTTGAGAGCGGCGCGGGATGACATTGTCGGCTTACCTTGGTCCAGCCTGTGGCCGGCGAGGTATTGTTTCGACTACTCGTGTCAGTATGAACAGAAAAGTACCCAGCGAGGGTTCCTACCATTGCTACCTGTCCATATAGCTAGACTGTCGAGTGGTTGTAGTGTCCTAAACGGGCTCGCGGTCGCCTGCGAATTGATAGTGGGGTAGCTTGGGGTTTGGTCGAAGAGGGAGGGGCTTAAAAGGCAGCAGACGTCACGGCAAACAATAGGCCCAGTCAACCGATGGTACCAAAGCTTCTGTTGGGAAACCCCGGATGCATTGAATTTATACTGAGTGATCCACTTGTTTGCAACGACGCCGTTCGTCCTCTAGTTCTCTAGGTACCGTTCAGCAGTTTCCCGGTTTCCAGTCATCTGAGCACAGTCATCCGAGCACAGTCACCTCCGGTGGCATCCCCCTTTCCCAGATACTCCAAGCTAAATGTACTTGTACAATAGACAATATGATACAACGGAGATCTCCCACATCCCAGCCCTTTCCGTACAAAACCCAGGATGCAAGTCTGTAGTGTTCCGCAATCGATCAAGCTGAGCTCGCCGTCTGACTCTACCGCCCTCTACTTGGTAGTAGCTTCGTCGCCCTTCCTCATATCCTTGTTCATCATCTCGGTAAGTTCTACTGCCGTATTAGCCATCTTATCAAGAGCCGTTGAGCAGTCGCTGCCTTACTTGAAGCGCAATTGGGACATAGGTAGTGCATCCTCTTCGTTTGCCCACAAGCAGGGCATTTGCATAATGACGTGACATCTTTCAATGCCTTTCCTGCCATTTGCCTGTGCCTCTTCTTCATGTGTGACGTCTTCTTCTTGGGCACCGCCCTCAGGATGGACTCCCATATTCCTTCAAGAAGTGATGGCAACGACGGCAACCCGAGTTGAAAGCTTGCTGGGACGGCGAGGGCTAGCGACGGAAGAAAAGGGAGTGTGAATCGGTATTGCCGGGTGACTTGTATCCTCTGTATCGCGGAAAACATTGCGGGCATCTGTCGGGGGAGCAATGACGAGCCAGAAAAGGCCGTCCTCATGGTTGGTATCGCTGTCGCCATTGTTCCAGTCCTCGTAGCCACAGTTCGCTGACTGCTCCCCCGTGTTTCCTTACTAGAAACCTCAACCCAAATATTTCCGTTTCGATTTCGCCGCGCGGTGAATCGGTCGGTGTTGGCTTCGTGTTGTCGCTGCTGTGTGTGAGAAGCTGGTAATCGCGATCAAGAAAAAAATGTTAGCAACGGGTCTGGTGGAATTGAAATGTTCCACTCAAGAGTCGAGCTGCGGCCGGGATGGCACGACCCACCCCCGGCTGCTCGTTTGCCATGGACTAAACCTCTTTAGGCGGTGCCTGAAGCACAGACCCCACTAGGCCAATCAAGAGAGGCCAGCACCTGCCCCCTTTCCCCAGCCCAGCTCGAGACCCCTTGAAGGGAAATTATTGTTTGGCACAGCTGCGAGAGGCGGGAAACGCAAAGAAATTCATCCGTTTCCTCAACTTCACCGAGTCGCTTTGGTGTTGCCCATTTCCATCGTCGTCGCGCCCCATCTACACGTTTCCCAAACCCCAAAGGTCAATCGGCTCGCCATCGCCATTCCCCCCAATTGCTTTTTGGAATAGAAGAGTGTCCTCCGCCTTTTATCCAACCACCGAAAAAATGGCGTCGATGCCCGCTGCCACGATTCACCCCCAGAGCCACGTCGGTTTCGACAGCATCACGTCTCAGATCGAGCGCAAGCTCCTGAAGCGTGGTTTCCAGTTCAATGTCATCTGCGTCGGTGAGTAGTCGTCTTGGAAGCTCGAGGCTCGAGCTCCTGCTGGAAGCGCGCCGGCAGCTAACGTGCGGCCATCCAGGACAAACCGGTCTGGGGAAGTCGACCCTGATCAACACCATCTTTGCCTCGCACCTCATTGAGTCCAAGGGCAGGCTTCACCCCGACGAAGTGATTCGCTCGACGACCGAGATCCAGTCCGTTTCGCATATCATCGAGGAGAACAATGTGCGGCTCCGGTTGAACATTGTCGACACCCCGGGTTACGGCGATCTGATCAACAACGACCGATGCTGGGATCCGATTGTCAAGTACATCAAGGATCAGCACTCTGCCTACCTGCGGAAGGAGCTTACCGCCCAGCGTGAGCGGTATATCCAGGACACGCGCATCCACTGCTGCCTGTTCTTCATCCAGCCGTCGGGTCACTCTCTGAAGCCAATCGATATCGTGGTGCTGAAGAAGCTTTCGGACGTGGTCAACGTCGTTCCGGTGATTGCCAAGGCCGATTCCCTTACGCTGGAGGAGAGGCAGGCGTTCAAGGAGCGTATCAAGCAGGAGTTCGCCTTCCACAACCTCAAGATGTACCCGTACGACAACGATGAGCTTGATGAGGAGGAGCGTGCCGTCAACACTCAAATCAAGGTTTGTTATGTCCCAGGCGTCGCTGTGGGCACTGTCTTACCAATCTTAGGATCTTATTCCCTTTGCCGTCGTCGGTTCCGAGAAGTCGATCATTGTCAATGGCAAGCAGGTCCGCGGCCGTCAAAACCGATGGGGTGTGATCAATGTGGAGGATGAGAATCACTGCGAATTCATCTACCTCCGAAACTTTTTGCTTCGTACGCACCTCCAAGACCTGATCGAGACTACGTCGCAGATCCACTACGAGACGTTCCGCGCCAAGCAGCTACTGGCGCTCAAGGAGAGCAGCGCACAGGGCCACGGCAGCAGACCCATCAGCCCGGCTGCCGATCGTGAGATGAGCCGCAGCTCGCAACGGATGACGATGAACGGCTACTAAGTACTCGCAAAAAGATATAACAGCTCTGGTCCTTCGCCGACCATGAGTATGAGAGGTATTGATATCCCGGTGGCGAAGGAAGGGGTAGGAGCTGTTATGTCGACGACGGCTGAGTGGGGGCGAAAATAGCGTGGCGCAAGCGTTGAGGGAGTTACAGGTCAGAGCCGTTGGCCTATGGTGTTTTATGTCGTTGGCAAATCGTACTTCCGTGGACCGGACTTGTTACCCTTATTTCCTTTTAGTACCGAAGCTCTTCACATCTTGCAGCTTTTCTTAATCACAAGCCCTCCACCTAATAGAGAGCTAGTTTCGATACCTGACGGAATACATACGCGATGACACTGGCCGTGGGAAGTTTCAGTCATCCAGCCTGTGTCAACCCCAACGCAAGCGACTATATGGCAGGATGTAGCTCCTGATGCTTGTCCCGTGAACTGAACCATGAAGCTTACCACAGTAAGTTCTCAAGAATAAAGCCGGGTTAGGGTTATTAGCCCCCGCATCCTGGCGCGTCTTGATTCGCGTCTGAAGCCAACTCAAGCACCAAGCATCAGTCAAGCAGTTATAGAATTACCTAGATCTTCCCACTCCCACACACGCACACCATGTGAATTTTACATGTTTGATGGGTAACAACCAAAAAAAACCATGGCCACGGCTTCAGCGCGAGGAGCAGTGTCCTCCCTCAAGCAACAACTGCAACAACAACAAGAAGAAAAAGAAGAAGATGAGGAGGACAACGACATCGTATCCCTCGACCCAGCGGTGCCGATCGACCCCAAACCGTTGATCGCAGACATCAGACGGACGCGATACTGCATCCCCGGCTCTGTGTTCCTGGTGGAGGCCATCGAGCGGGATATACTTGTGGGAAGTCGGCATCGCGCGGTACGGGTCGTGCTGGGCGACGGCGAGCTGTGTGTGCAGGCTATCCTGCGGCCTGAGATGCACTGTTTTGTGGATGGGGGGCAGGTTTTTGAGGGGTGTTTTGTGAGAGTTGATCAGTTTGAGCTGAGGGAGGTTGAGGGCGGGATATGTTGGTATTTGTTGGTTGGGGATTTGGTTACTGTTGGGTTTCATCGGGGGTGGGTTAGGGTTGTTGGGGGGAGGGTGCCGGAGGTGAGGAAGAGGATGGGGATGGGGATGGGGAGGGTGGAGTTGGGGTTGGGGAGGCGGGCTTTTGGTGGGATGCTTGGGAGGGGGAAGGAGAAGGAGGTCGAGGGGGATGGTGTTGGTGAGACTGATAAGGTGGAGGAGGGGGAAGCGCCGCCGGTCGTCGCGGCCGCCGAGAGCAAAGCGGTGGTGGGAGTGTCCCCGTCCCCATCCCCGGCGAAGCAGTTCTTGAAGGCTCCCCCGTTTACGCCGCGGAAGTCACAGGTCCCTCCTGGGGGGAGGGGGGATACGGAGGAGCCGAAGCCGTCGGCTGGGAAGAGGACGACGCCGGCGTTTACCCCGTCCTCGGCGTCCAGATCGCACGCTGTGAAGATTCTGGACGCCGATGAGGACATCTCGGATTCGGATGATGACGACGACGACTTTGAAACGCTCGAGGTGTCGGCCGAGCGGGCCGCCGAGCGCAGGCGGGTTCTCACCACCACCAGCCAGACCGTGGCGCGTCCGCTTTTCCTCCCTCCCACCAGCAAGAAGACCACCACCGCCGCCACTGTTGTTACAGCCAGCAGTAACAAGGACAATAAGTCTCTGCCGTGGATGGCGGACGACCCGACCCGGCCGCTGAGGCTCACGACGCTCCACTCCATCCCCAACCTGCCGTACAAGCAGAACTGGATGTGCAACGTCCTGGCCGTGGTGGCCTCGCTCTCGGAGCTCGAACCGGCCCACCTCCCGCCGCATAGCCAGCGGACTGCTCGGCTGGCGGATCCGACTACCGACAAGAGAGTTTTATTGACCGTATTTCTGGAGCCCGAGACGTTCACGCCCGCGGTGGGGAGTGTGGTTTTGTTGGTCGGCGTTAAGAATCATCGGTTTGACGGGGGGAGTCTGAAGAAGTATGTTAGTGATCGGCCGAAGAATGGGGGGAGCTGGTGGGTGCGGGAGCCGGAGGGGTTGGAGTGGTGTCGTGGGGATGTTGTGGCGTTGAGGGAGTGGTGGGAGGAGGCACGGCAGGGCGGCGGCGGCGGGTGAGATGGGGGAGAGAGAAGGCGTGGTTTTCTTGAACTTTCGAGCGAGGGGCCTGAACTTGGTGAGAAAAGACAGACGCCTTTGATCCAAGGGTGGATGGAATTTCTCTGGACAGGCCGCGGTTTGCCCTGCACACTTCGATATCGGGAGATGATGATCCGGGACTGGGGACGTCACAACTTCGTTGGTTGATATCCGCCGGATGCGCGACCTAACAGGTTATCAGGGGACACTTGTCGGTGGCGACACGGGATGTCGGGGAGATGGTCTGCTATGAACATATTAAGAGCTGGTTATCCGCGAGCAATCAGGTACAAGTACTTGAGCCCTGAGAGGACTAGTCATTGCTGGCAGGGGAGACATATGTTAATCTAGAGAGTTCGAAATCTGCGGAGGCGGTTTTCCGAACTATTTACCTTCCCACCTTGGCACCTTAACAGGAGGCAGGGCTTCGATGGGAAATACAGCCCAAGCATAACCCGAAAGTCCGGAGCGGTCCATAGGTTCCTTGAAAGGGGACAGGCGGCATATGATGTCTCTACGGGCTGGGAATCACTAGCACTCGGGTACAGATAGATAGATAACTGGAACCCTACGAAAGAATACCTAGGCACGTCAGGAGGTACGATCTTCCATGAGATTATCTGCCGCCCTTACTGAATATGTGTCTACCTACTGATTCGACGTGACTACCTTTTTTTGTGATGCAACTCGGCCAGCAAGAACTTTGGGGACCTGTTTGACGAGTGAAAATGCATCTTTACTAGAAAACCAAGACGACACGCGAGAATACTAATCGAGCGACATATTCTTGATCGTAATGATACATTTTTATGACCGGACCAATGCTATACTATACACACCCCATAAAACTCCTGCTCTCCTCGCTGTCGCATCTCACAAATAGTCAACTCCAACTCCCCAGACGAAAAACTAACCCCTCCCAACTCCCAACTCCCAACTCCTTACACTGATTCCAATCCCAAACAATTCCTCATCAACATCATCCAGACATATATCCACAAGACAAGAGCCTAAACAGCCCTAGAAACGTCCTCCCGTCTCGACTCCGTCGCTCCCAGATCACCGCTGTCTTTCTTCGCTGTCTTCTCACCCCGCCCCCTATCCTCCCCAAAGCTGCCCACCCGCGTGGCGTCATCATCCGCCTCCGACTCAGGATGGCGCCGCTTGCGCGTGGCAAAGCCGGGGGGCGTCCACTTGGACGAGCGCCACGGCTTGAGATCGCGCTGGCCGTACATGAGGTCGACGTGCTCGAGCGACAGGGTGCGCGACTCATAGAGGAAGAACCACACCAGGACGGCGGCGACGAGGTTGCAGGCCGCAAAGACGTAGCCGTAGGCGTAGGAGATGCCGTTTGTCGCCAGAGGGGTGAGGAAGGAAATCAGGACTGTTTTTTTTAAATGTCCGTTAGCATATTTGATGAGATTTACGAGACAGAACAGAACGAGACAAAACTCACAGTTTCCAAACCAGTTGGCCGCCGTGGCGAGCGAGGCCTGCTTCGCGCGCGTACGCAGCGGGAACGTCTCGCCAATAACAACCCACGCGATCGGACCCCACGTCCCCGCGAACGAAGCAATAAACATGCACGCCGACACGATCATGATGATGCCCACCGTCCGGCTGCTGTCGGGGTCGATGGCGGTGCCGACCGACGCAAAGACAGCCAGCCAGACGGCCTGCCACAGGGCACCCAGGAAGAGCGGCCAGCGCCGGCCGTACTTCTCCACGACGTACAGCCCGTAAAAGGTCAGGGCGACGTTGACGGCGCCCAAAATCAGCTGCGTCTGGATTGGATCGTCGATGCCAGCCGACGAGAAGATGGTCGCGCCGTAGTAAAAAAAGTAGTTGACGCCCGTCCACTGCTGCAGAAAGTGAATGCCAACACCCAAAAACGTGCGATACACCAGCCGCGGAATCCCCGACGGCCTCCCGGTAAAGCACTCGGCCCAGCTGCCCACGCCGACGCTGCGCTCCTTCTCGATGCTGTCGTACATCTCGCGCAGATCCCGCTCGACCAGCGGATGGTTCGGGTCGTCCTTCATCCCGCGCAGCCGCGCCATGCTCATGCGCGCGCCCTCCCTGTCCTGTTGTCCGGCCAGCCAGCGCGGCGACTCGGGCACGAGCAGGATGCCGATCCCCAGCGGCAGCGAGAAGGCAATCCCGAGCCCGATGACGATGCGCCACGACGCGCTCGTGGTCTCGATGGTGCGCACGGCGTAGTTGATGATATTCGACACAAGAATGCCAAACGTGATCAGGAGCTGGTAGCTCGCCACGACGGCGCCGCGGATCTCGCGCGGCGAGCACTCGGACTGGAACATGGGCACGCCCACCGACAGGTTACCAATGCCCAGGCCGGCCGTGAAGCGGCCCATCATCATGTGCACCCACGAGTGCTGCGCCGTGATCTGGATGATGTTGCCGCACACAAAAACGGCGACGCCGAACGACAGCGACTTGCGCCGGCCCCACCAGTCGGCCGTGTAGGCGCCAGACAGCGCGCCGATCAGCGTGCCGATGGACATGAGCGATACCAGCAGGGATTGGATGATGGGCTGCCAGTCCTTGGTGCCGTCTCCTTGGTCTTGCCCGAAGCGGTCGATGAAGTCTTTGAAGAGGAGCATGCCCGAGATCTGGCCCGTGTCGTAGCCGAAGAGGAAGCCGCCGATAGACGTAGTGGCGCCGAGCATGAGGGCTTCGACGCCGCAGTCGGCGCCGTTGATGCGGATGGATCTTTTTTTGTCAGCTTGTATATCCATTAAGGGAGAAAGGGGGGGAGCATACTTTTGTCCCAGCATCTTGGTGGCTGCTGTTTCAGGAAGAGATCTCTTCAAGAAACCCGGGGAGAGAAAGAGATGTTATAACCCGAGTAATAACCTCTAGACAATTTCTGCTATTTCAGCAGCAGCGGGACACGACAGGTTTAATACCTGCTGCTGCCACTCCTGTTGCCTTGCCCCCAGCCAGTGACCATGACCGCCCAAAGCGGTTGCAGCTTGGTCGCCATGGTTTCTCTTTCTTTCCAGTTGGGAAGGGGACCAGAGAAAAAAACCATGGCAATGACGTTGTCTGTGTGTTCTTCCCCGGATTTTGGATGCCGGTGGGATTCCGCTTCAGAAGCCGGTGGGTATGAAGTCATGCAGCAGCGCCGCGCCGCGCCGAGACATCGAGCAGCGAGCGGGTCCGGGACTCTGGGGTTTTTTTTTGGTTGTTGGTCGTCTTGGCTCTGCGTCACTGATCGACGTCGGCCAAGAAACGGCGGTAAGCACTGCGCTGCCCACCTGACCTGCGGATTACTTATTGTTTTGGGGGGATTTAGCAGGATTGCGGTTGTGTACTCTAGAGCTGGGTTGTTGCCGTTTCAAACTGTCACCGTCGGGGTGCTTTTCTCGTTCAAGTGGCATGTCGTGAACTGGGGGATTTTGGAGGTGGAATGAGAGGTTAACCCTAACCCTGACAACGGGGTCACTGTCGATGGCTTCATGCCCTGTGTTCATGTTGGGTTCTCTACGGATACTATCAGTATGGTAATTTCTGTCGGCCTGGTTTCTGTTCAATGTCGTGGACGGCTAGAAAAAGTCGTTGATTAGAAATGTGGGATGTGCAGGAAGCCATGGACCGCAACCAAGCCAGCGGTCCAAAGCCCAAAGCTACTGTACCTAATGAAGAGTTAAAGTAAGGTACCTGAGTTCTGGTGGACATGCGCTCTCACAAAATATGCATACCAGAACTATCATATGTCAAGTATCTAACCAACGCAAAAAAGTCATTTCGTTCAGTCCAGAGTAACCAGCAAACCGTGTTGTCAACAGGGGCCCGGACCCCACCACTTACACCAACCATCACCACCACCCCACCAGACTTCCACTTACACACAATCACAAGTTACTCAACACCCAACCCATAACCCCGAATCCATAACCGCAGCCACAACCACAACACCACAAAAACCACCAAGCCATCAAGCCAAAGAAAAAAAAAAAAACTACTACTAAGAAACAAGAACAGGCAAAACCTCCAACCCCTCCCCTTCCTCCCCCTCTCCCTCCCCCAAAGAAAACGAACAAACCCCCCCAGCAGAACACATCCCTTTCAGTCCCCCCCGTCCCTGTCCAACCCAGACCTCCCGCCGTCCCTCATACCTCCTTCCAAACACTTCAACCGCAATAACAAGACTAAAATTCTGCCCTGGGTTCCACCACTCCTCTCCTCCCTTATCCTCCTCAATAGCTAGGGAATATCTTGCGTCAGAACAATTATGAAAGAACTGGGAGAGGGGGGGACGGTAGTATGGGTATTTTAGGGTGCATTTTATTTGTTTCTCTTCACCTTCATTCTCTTGTTGTTTCTCTTCTCTCTGTTTTTGTTCTTGATGTTGTTGATATTGATGTTGGATTTTCGGGGAGGAGGAGGTGGTGGTGTTTGTGGCCTGTTGTTCTTGTGTGATCGGAAGAGAAGGTTGATCTGGGGATGATGATGATGGGAATTGAGAGTATTTGTTCGGATCGCGGAACTCGACTCCCAGAAAATTGAGCGGGTCCGATTTGGTCGGTTCGCGCCAGGGGAGGGACGTGGTGGTTAGGCTTGTTATGGACCATGGAAGGGGGAGGTCTGATGATGCCGCGTGGGTGGTGTAGGACACGGCGAGGAGGGTTAGGTGGAAGAGAGGTTTGCGGCGCATTTTTTTTTCTTTTTCCCCGGTCGATATTTTGTTTTTTTGTCGGTGAGTGGGTTTTGGTACCAGGTTGAAGTGATGGTGATGGTGATGGAAAGGACGGTGTTTGTGATGGGTGTGATATGATATACATAAGGTAGGTACACACATATTTGTCATGGAGATGGATGGGGAGTTTGGGATTTAAAAAAAACGGCAAGTGTAAGACGGGCGAAATATTCACGCGCGAGAAACGTTACCGTTCTGTTGTAGAAGTCGCCGGGAGAGAAATGATTGTGCTATGGACATTCCGGCTAAAGATGCGTCTTTCGAGGTCGTTGCAACCCAACATGGAATTTACTCGATGGCTGTGCTGATGCCAAGTAACACAGAAAATTCGGATTCGGAGGCCATAGTGAGGTTATCGGTCGATCTGGATATCGAGGTCTGCTGGGTGGTATGTTAGCTCAAAGTGAGTCGTATCTTGAGTTGCTGAGCTGCTGGGCTGCCAGAGGTTAAAGAAGACTGTTTTGGGACAGAGTTGGGACCAAGTCAGGACAAAAGAAGTATGACTTGGTCGCTATCAAGCTACAATGGACTCTCATCGGGAATGCCTGCCATACATCTCAAAGATCGATAGGTATTCATGTGTTGGTGAACTGGGTCAGGTGGACTTGACAAAGTCTAGACGCTCACCAACCAGAGTTTACTTGAATGTTTAAACAAATCACATTTACATAAATATAGGTACCAAATAGATAGACAGCAAATTGTATGCAGCGTGGTATCTCGAAAAGAAAGTACTAATGCCAGCCAATCCACCAGCCAAATGCTTTCCGACAAAAGCACCAGACATACAGTCATGGCCCATTACATCATCCCCGCCAACATCATTTATACAAAAACGAGGTGGAAAATACGCTTCCACGCCGGCATCGCCGCCACATACGCACGGTACTCGTTGATCTCATCCCACGGCAGCTCGCGACGGCCAGTATCCAGATCAATCTGGTCAACCGTCAGCCAACCGGTCCGCTTCCAGATAAAGCCACCGATCCAGAAGACAATCACGACGGGCATCGCAAGGTACTGCTGGAAGAAGCCATTGGCATCGTTCAGGTCGGCGCCGATGGGCGAGATGGCAATATAGAACTAATCTCGTTAGCTGTTGTCTCCTCGGTATGTGAAGAACAAAACTTACGTTGGCAATCAAGACAATGACATTAAGACTGAGACCCAACCAGCTGCCCCACACTCCACCGATAGCCTTGAACGGGATCTCGTCCAGGGTATGGCCCTGGCGCGCCCAGGCGGTCCGGAAGCGGATGTGGGCCAGGCAGATGGAACCCCAGGTGAACAGGGCGGCAAGACCCGACAGGGCAAGGAGCCAGTTGAAGACGACCGGGCCGTTGACGTTCAGGTTGATGAAGGCAAGGGGACCGAACAGCAGGATGGCGATGACGGACCACAGAGGGCGACCGGATCGGTCAATGTAGGCAAAGATCTTGGGCGCGTAACCCTGCTGGGCAAGGGCGGTGAGGGTACGCGAGCCACCGTACACCGACGAGACACCAATCGACACGACCGAGACGAGAATGATGACGTTCATGAACGAATCGAAGCCCTTGAGGTTGGCGTACTTGCCGACCAGCACGAACGGCGACGTGTTGGCGTTGGCGTAGGCCTGGTCGGGCGCACCAATGAGGCCGGGGTCGTCATACGAGATGAGCAGACCGACGAAGAACAAGCCCAAGATGTAAAACAGCGTGATACGCCAGAAGACCTGCTTGATGGCGCTGGGCAGCGACTTGACGGGATTGCGCGCCTCGGCAGCCGCCAGGCCGACCAGCTCGGTACCGCTGAAGGAGAAGGCAGCCGTGACGAAGATGGCACAGAAGCCCTTGAAGCCGTTGACAAAAGCGCCGCCCTCCTGGTACCAGAGCTTAGCACCCCAGTACTCGTCGTAGCGGCTGCCCTCGGGGCCGCCGCCGCACACTAGCACCAGAGCGATGATCATGAAGACGACGGTCGCTCCGAGCTTGAGACATGAGGACCAGAACTCCTCTTCTGCGTAGCCCAGGGTGCCGAAGACATTGATGATGACGATAAACAGCCAGAAGATGGCGATCCAGACGCCTGCATCAGTTAGCCGTGTGATTGTGATTGCAACAAAAACAAAAAGTACGAACCGACGCTAATGTCCTTGTTCCAGTAGGCGACGGTGAAACCACAGACTGTCAGCTCGAGCGGCAGCACCACAGCCCATTGCATGACGTAGTTCCAGCCCATGGCGAAACCCCATGACGGATCAATGAAGCGGGTCGAGTACGTGTAGAAACCACCAGAGACAGGATACATGACGGCGAGCTCGCCGAGCGCGTAGACCGTGTTGAACATCATGATACCGCAGATGAGAAAGTCGATCAGGAGCCAGCCGGGGCCGCCCACCCGCAGCGCACCGCCCGAGCCGACGAAGAAACCGGCGCCGATGGAACCGCCAATGGCAATCATCTGCAAATGGCGACTGCGCATGGACCGGTCGAGCGAGTCGGTGATGTCGCCCTCCTGGAGGGGACGGCGCTGGAACGACTTGAAGTTGAGGCCATTGCGCGTCATGAAGTCCTCCTCGTCGCGCGGGCGGACAACATGATGGTCCTCGAAGGGGGGCGGCGCCTCCTTCTCGGGCGTGAAGGAGCCGGCGGCGCCCTTTTCCTCGGCCGACGACATGGTCGGGGAAGAAGGGGATGGTGGTCAAAATAGAGGAGGGACGGTCAGTTGGGGTGTGCTCTCCGGGAGCGCGACTCTGGACCGACAATGGCGGAGTAGCTACTGAGCAGTAAGGCAAGAGCTCTCAGTCGCGGCGCGGTGGGCGGGACGGGAGGTTTATCTATGCTTGGGGTCGCGCGGCGATCCTTCTCGGGGGAGGGGTGGTATGGCAGGGGGAGGTGGCAGCGATGCATGGAAACGGGCTAGAAGCCGCGCAGAATAAAACGGGCACCAATGGCCAGCTCCGTCCGCTCGAGTGTAACGGACCAGCAGAGAGACACAGGTGACATGAGGTTTGATTACCCTCTGAACGAGGCAGGAGCATGTCCTGAGGAGGCCCTAGTCCTGAGTGCGGACCAAGGTACATAGCTGGGTTAGCCACTGGGCTGTGTACAGGCTGCCAGCGAGAGAGGGTAGCCATTCTCGATACTCCAAGATTTACTCGGACTGCTGTCCATCAAAGCCTCGGGAACAGACCGGGGAGGCTTCAACTCAGACTCGAGCTGGCGAGACAGCTTGTGTGGGGCCTGGGAGGGCTGGGCGACGCCGTGATTTGGTCGTGTGTCGGTCCGTTTTCCATGATGCCACGCATTTGTGCTCGAAGGCTGCGATATGAGACAAACGGACCCCGGTCGATCGGGCGGGCGTCCGACCTGTCGGGCAATTTCCTACAGGAGTTGCCACTGGCTCGCTCAGTGGCAGACATGGCGCAAGAACTTGCCCCAGGACGTCGGCGACGAGGTCGAAAAGAGGACAAGATCGAATCCTGTCAAGCTATCGGTTCCCCAGACTGGGAATGCAGCAAGACCAATAAAACAGCTGCGCGAACCCGTCAAGATTCTCTTTGTCAGGAATTCTAACGACGAGGCAGCGCTAGTCTCCGCCCGCAGCCTGCCTGGATGCTGTCGTACAGATCTTCCCCGCCACTGGCCGTTGAGGGGGGTTACTTTGGCAGTTCCCTGTTTCCGCTGCGCCGCGCGGGAGCTGCAGACAACACCGCTGCACCGCACTCTGTGGTCCATGGTCCGTGGCCCGTGCGAGTCTGTGAGCCTCGCGTCTGTCAGCTCGACGCGCCTGCCCTTGGGGGAAGGAACTTCGCAGGCGAGGTCGTCTGGTGTAGCTGAAGGTTGCGTTCAGTAGTAGTCAAGCGATGAAGCTGGACGGTGCTGCAATGGCATGTTGCCCAGAGGGTATCGGATGACAGCGTCTTGCATCTTCGTCTTGAGCTGTCACGTTGATAGGAACCTAATCCGTACACTATTGTCAAGCCTTGATCGTAGTGTAGAGCTTGGTCCAGCATGATTTACATGGCGTGGGCCAAGCCGGCGTTATCCCGGTGGGGCTAGACCAATTCGTCGCTGCGGCGCTTGCGGCTGCAGCTGTCGCGAGAGCTCTCGACTCGACCGTTATCCATCGCCTGAGCTTCAGCCTGCTCTTGCCTCAACTTCAGCTCACCGGCTGGAAAACATGTGTTGCAGCTGAGGCGGCCACACGGCAGGTAACACGGTCGCAGAGTTAAGCCTTCCGGACATGTCTTGGATGCTCTTGGTTGAGCTTGGTTTGACGACTTGCTCTTGGTGGCCAGGGTTCTCCAGACGATGCCGACAGGGGATCGTTGGTGGCTTCGGGGGATCTCTTGGCGGCCGAATCCCGTAACGGAAGGTGGGAGGAGCATCGCCCAATCAGCGCCGACTGTTAGCTGCAGGATTCCGGGTCTTATCACGGCTCGGAAAGGCCGCTTCTCACTGATCAGTGACCGATTCCGATTGTCTGCATCTGGCCCTCACCTCCTCTTATCTTGCGGGGTCCTGACCGTGGCCTGTTGCTCTCCAGACCAGGTTAGCCAGCCGAGGCCTTCCAAATCCTTTGGACGCGCACGATTTTGTTACTGGTAGGGTTCCTAATCGCCAACCATGCATTTTATCGCCCGCCGTGGGGGTCGGAGCTGGAAACGGAGGGCCTGCGGGGAGACGAGCTTGACGAGAAGCCATTGACATCAGCCGAGCTGCAGTCTACTTTGCGCCAGTCACGAGCTTTCTCGGCAACTCGGCTGCCAATACTCTAGTGTACACCAGTTACGCCATAAAAGTTAACGGTAGCTCCCAAATGGCGGCATGTAATAGAGTAGAGTGATGGCTCCGCTCCGCCCGTGCTTCCCGCACCGATTCCACATCCGTCACCGAACGTCAGGACGGGCAATGTTACAGATGATCGGACAGTCCGGGGATATGCAGCTCAGGCCCAGGCTCCCGGGCACCACACACAGGGACGATACATTATGGATAGCATCGGCCGAGGTAAACATTTCCAGATCGAGCCCAAGTCCACCGCCCGGACTGCGCTATTTAGCACCGTCCTCACGTGTCGTCTTGCCCTTTACGTCGGTGGGCATTTCGAGTCTGGACTCGGTGTCGACAGCTCGACATGGCGCGACACTGGCAGCAAGTGGATAACAGCAGAGCAGAGATGGAGGATTGGAGCCAATTTCCGATGGTCTGGATGCTGATTCGCATCCGCAACCCCATTCCCAGGGCTTTGTGTGTCTGCATCGACCCGCTCTGTCCAGAAACAGGATGTCGTCCGCCAATGGTACCGCTCCCATTGGCGATCCCCGGCCGTGGGTCTTGTGGATGCAACCGTCCCTGATATCTTGATAAGTCCTGTCAGACATTCTGCGCTCTGCAGCTGTCGCCACCCACCAACCACCCATCACGCCGCCGTCCCAGCACGGAAATACGCCCGTTTCTTTTCACGCGGGGGAGGCGACGTGACGGCGCTTGCTGGCCTGCGTCAGAACTCTCTCCGCCGGCGACTGCTTCTGGAAGCCTACCGGATTTAGGGTGTCAATTTCTCACATCAGCATCCCGTTATCTCAAACACGGCGGCTGCCGTGACGGGTCACACAGGTTGACTGCTTGACAGCGGGCGGTAGTGCAGCTTGGCTCTGCTGTCAGCAGATGGCCAGCAGGTTGGGGGCCATGCTGGTCAGTCTTTTTGCTCTATCGGACGGATCCACACCGACTACCGAAGCCCGTGTCTAACTTCCAGGGGTTCCATCACGGACGCCAATGTTCAGAAGCTGACGTCCACCCTTCTGGAGTAATGTACGCGAGGGGCCAAGCAGCATGAAGCCGTCGTGACCAGCTTGGACAGCCGCATGTTATATTTGCTTCCGGATAAGCCGGGCTTGGTTGACGACCACATCCACAACGACAAAATATTCCATATTGACGGTTGACTACGCTGTCCAGTAGCTACGGAATATTTGCTACTTCCTGGCCTATAGGGACGGGTAGAGACAGTGGGGCACATATCTACGGTCCTATGTTACCAAAACACGAGGTAGCTGAATCTTGTACGCAACGGTTATTCTCTGCAACCTGTGCCTCCTAATGTTACTCTATCGACACGGATATCTGCTGTTCTACGGATACAAACATGTTTGATAACAAACATAGGGTTGCACGACACATGTACTATGCAGGTGCCGTGGCCCATTGCGCCCACCATGAAGGACAAGATCTACGACACGACTGCGGGACATTCAACAAGTGGATTTGTATATCCCGAGAATGGGTGTGGATCTCTCGGTTGCTCCCGTGTTGTGTCGATCGTGGTAGAGACAGTTATGTCATACGCAGTACCAATACTGCCCAACTATTCAACATTCTCCTCGTATCCACTTCGAGAAAGCAGGTTAGAAACGATATGGTAGGCCATATGAGCAGGTCAACTTAGGTATTTCTATCTCTTACCTAGAGCGGGGAGAGAAGCGGGAAGTCGGCCAAGAAACGGGAAGGAAGGTGAGAATCATGTCAAGTCATTACCTTGTAAAGGAATCCAATAGCTATTAGAAGAGATGCAAGGTGATGTTTTTACCACTTCTTATCAATGATCTAACACCAGTGGTGGTGGAGTGCAGAGTCTTATCGGTGTTTTTCCCACGTCGCAATCTAAGGGATAACAGGAAGCAGCCGATATTCTAACCAGAAACCAGGCACATAAGTGTACTGCACCGAATTCAATTTGTTAGGCCAGGAAGGAGCACCCAGTCAAGATGGAAGGCGCGCAAGGACCCAGGGCACTGTGTTTAGCCAGCTACAAGCTCAACTCTCCTCTTCCACAAAACAAGCATCCTTACTTCAGTCTTTCAAATTCAAAACATCACCAAACCACCTCCCACAACAGCCATCACTCATTATCATCAACCCCCTTGAGCACCATGGTCAACACCTTGGTCCCCTCAATCTCCCCCCTCCTCGCAACCAACTCCTCGGCATCCCAATTCGCCCAGACAAACTTTCCCTTCAGAAAACCCGCCTCCTCCGAAGCCAACCATACATAAAAATTCCCCGGCAGCTCCGCATCGTCCGGCGCCTCCTTCTGGAACCCATTCGCCGCCGTAGCCACCCACCCGGGCTGCGTACTGACAACCCTGACGTGCGGATGCTCGACCTGCACGTAATCCGTAAACTTCAGAAGCGTCGCCCGCGCGATGCTGTACATGCCGAACCCGGGCACCGGCGGGAAGTGGGCGAAGCACGTGTTGGTGCTGATCAGCACACCTGATCCAGAAGGACAGAAACGGAGCCAGGCCTGGATGGCGTGGACGGCCTGCAGGACGGTCGATTTGTACGCTTCCCAGAGGTTGTCGTCGGTCACGGTGGCGGTGACGCCCGCGATGGCGGCGGGGTCGGGGCCGGCGTTGGAGACGAGGACGTCGATTTTGGAGTCAGGGCCGAGGGCCGTGGTGATTTTAGTGAATGCACGGGTGGCTTGGTCGCGCGAGATGAGGTCGGCTTGTTCGTAGTGGACTTTGACGGCCGAAGGGTCAGGGGCCGCGGCCAGGATTAGGGGGATGGCGGCGGTGAGCTTGTCGAGGCGGCGGCCGATGATGGAGACCGAGGACGCGCCGGCGCGGGCGAAGGATTGAGCTACGGCGAGGCCGATTCCGGTGGCGCCGCCGGTTATGACGATGTTGCGGCCGGCGGCGGAGAGGGCTGGGCGGGTTGGGGAGATGAAGGGGTAGGGGGAGGTGTGCCAGGTTGCGGTGAAGGGTTTGACTTTGGGGATTAGGGATGGGTCGACGCCGGGCATTTTGGCGGTGTTTTGGTTTGCAAGTATGGGTTTGAGTACAAGAGAAAATGCTCGATTCACCTAGGACGGGAGTATGGTGGATATAGACTTTATAGTCGTGTTCAACTGTTTGATTTCATGTACGGTTTACATCGTCACCAACAACAAACGTCAGTCCGTCGGGTTGATTCTGTCCTTTTGCTTCCTCATCACCAATTTTGATTCAAAATCAAAATGATCATTGCTGTGTTGTGGTCCAAGAAGGATCAAAGGCATACACTTACATCTCTTAGTCAGCGTGCAGCTCCCCAGGTCCGCGGACCTGTCTCCAACATTTGTCATCCCATCTCCGTCTCTTCAGCATGTCTCGACTCAACACTCAACTCATTCTTGAATCTGATGAAACAGGTCCGAAATTCTCGGCTCTGATTACCAGCAACATGGACGTTGACAGAACCAAAGCCCCGCCCGTGGTCCGCGGCCTGGAGAAGCGCAAGGTGAGCTCCATTTCTTACCCATCAGTCCGGACATACCACTAACACCACAGGCCTGCGACCTCTGCCACATCAAAAAGATCCGATGCGACACCAAGAAGCCGGTATGCGGCCACTGCGTGGTCTATGGTGCACAGTGTACCTACACACCGCACATCAAGAAGCGGCGGGCCGAGGTCAAGGTCAAGACCAGGTGTGTTTCATTTGGGAAGACCTTGTAAGGAGTGTATCTGACCGAATATAGCGTCACCACATCCGTGCAGATCACCTCTACCGATGATCACCCCGTAAACCCCGTAGCCGAAACCGTCTCGGTCCTCCCGGCTCACTCCGATCTCATCCCCCGTCTCACCGACTACTTTACGCACCTCAACAGCATCCTCCCGCTATTCGACCCGTCCGTCTTGTCTGAAATAGTTTCAGACCCCCAATCCCCTTCACTCGTAGCCGCAGCAAACGTCATCCTCGCCCTGACATACAAGAACCGCGCCACCACTCTCCCCCCTCTGCCGTCCTTCGACCCCGAGACATGCACCAAGACCGCAACCCGCCTCCTCGACGACGCCGACACTGTCCCCAGCAGCCTACTCACCCTCCAAACCCTTCTTGGTCTTTTGGTCCTCCAACTCAGCAGCCCCCACCGACCTCTCCACACCACGGCCCTCCTCGCGCGCTCCGTCGCGCTAGCCTACCACCTCGGTCTGCACCAGCACCAAAACAACACCCATTTCGACGCACCCACAGTCCAGACCCGCATCCGCACCTTTTGGGTCCTCTACATTTTGGACCACGACATAAACACGCGCCTGAGCAACCCCCCCCTCCTGAGGCCGGACGACCACGACATCCCCCCGTTCGAATCGGCTGTCGGATACGGCCTCATCCCCCTGTCCCTGTCTTCTCCGACCCAGGAACAGTCCTTCGACTACATGCGCGCACGCATCCAGCTCGCGCACATCCAAGCGTCCATCTACGAGGGTGTTTACTCGGTCCGCGCCACGTCTCAGTCCTCACCAGACACTTGCACCGAGAACATCCACGACCTCCTGCGCTCTTGGTTGCTCCTAATTCCCGCCCAGCTCGGTCCCGACCGGTTGTCCTCCCTGTCGGAGGAGGACGACATCCCGAGCGTAGTCCTAAAACGCCAGTTGATCAGCCTCTATTTTAGTTATGTCGCCTGTTTTATGCATGCTCACCGCGTCGGCACGCATGAAGCGGAATGGATCGGCCGGTTGGCCGAGTACAGCCAGGGACTAATTGTGACGAATTCTTCTCTGTCTCCCCGGTCATCGGGATGGAAGGCTCCTGCTTCAGGCTGGGGCGACGTGGTTGCCGCGGCGCGCGATGGTGCGAGGTTGATGCGTGCTGTGGAGCGGGATGATGAGGGACTTGTTTGGTTTGTTTATTTTTCATCTCCCTCCCTTTTCTAGGTACATATTTGTCCCGGGGGAATTATATACTGACATAGAAAAAAAAAGGAACACAACATGCACATATATATCCGCATCGCTGGTTCTTATTGCGAATCTGCTCACCATCTCCGAGAGTACCTCCTCTGGTTATCAGGAAGACACCACCGGCCTGGATATTGATTCGCAGCTGGTCACGGAATGTTTGAGCTACCTGGAGAATGCGGCATCCAGGAGACCAACAACAGACGAAGGAATAAAGAGGATGTTTGCCGCCATCTCGGAACTGGGATGTCGCGCGAGGATTGCTAGGGCGAGGTTTTTGGTTGAGAGGGGAGGACAGGGACAGGGACAGGAAAAGGGGGAGGGGGTGAGGTGGTTGGAGGCCGAGGCGAGGAAGAGCGCGGCGTGGTCGGCTAGGATGTTGGTTGAGGCGTTTACCGGGGCCGGGGTTAAGCCTTTGGTTACGAGGGTTGCTGGGAGGCGGGGGACGGTTGGTGACGGGTGTTTGATGTCTACCTAGGTAGATTTGGAAAAGGGGTGGTGGTGGTTGTGTGAGAAGGGATGGATAGGAAGTAGGAGGAGGTTGAGAGAGGTGGAGTGAACACATTGCAGGGCGGCTGCTGTGCCTACCTTAGGTACCGGGGATGAGTTGAAATAGGTACCTTGGCGGAAAATTCTTGCTGGCTCATTATTAGAAGGGTTGTGTTGTGCAATGGGTTGCCCTATTTATATTGTATTGTAGGTAACCATTTTCAGGGGGCGTGCTCTGACGCAAGTCTCGCAAAGGGGGTCATAATATGTCTCTTGTAAGCCCTTGCAACCACCACTTGTCCGCCATCTTTTTCATTAGGGAGGATACTAGACGCAGGTTGGCGTCAAAAAAACAGATGGTTTTTTTTTTTTTTTTTTTTTTTTGGGTGAAAAGTAAAGAAGATCTAGAAGGATACCTTGTAAACGTGCAGCGTGTAGGGGTATGGGGAAATGAGACAGGACCTTGTCTGGTCTACCTTGTAGAAAGGCTACTATAACGCGCCCTGTAAGGTATATATTGTAAATGCATCTATGGTACTAGTGACTGGTCTAATAAGGCCTTGTACTATTACTACGGTGGCAATGGCCCTAGTAACCCACAACCCCGGGACCTATCCACCTACCTCCCTACCTACCCACCCAGGGGAAGCATAGAACACGCAACAAAAGATCCAAACCCGTAAAAAAATAGAATAATAAAGGCATCAGATGCTTCGCTTACCTAGGTAGCAACCTGGGCGCCCGGCACTGCCAACTAATTCACCCCAACCACCACAATCACACACTCCAGCACCCCTATATAACCCACTCTCCCCCCCAAATCTATCACATACGACCATACCCACTGGAGAACTCGGGATCCCGTCCGCTCTCCCATAGATAAGCCAGTGAGGGCCAGACTAGTAGTTGGGTCGGTGACGACCAGCGAATCCCTGGTGTTGTATGTCTTTTTTTTTTGGTCCCTCCCTGCTATTCTGTCTGTTCCTGTTTGTACCACCTATCCCGTCGATGTTTTATCTTCTTCGTGATGACACCTATACCATGCAGGATATCATCTCGAATATATATATAGGAGTGGTGATGGCTTCTTGTCCCGCTCCAATTGCAACCAAGGTGGAGTGTAAAGTTAAATAGGTACCCAGGGTCTTTCGTGTGTGGGTTGCACCCGGGGGGACCTGGGAAGGCCTCCTCCAGTGCTTCTTCACACCAGGCATCACACGGGGCAACTTCCTTTCATCACCCAGAGAAATGAGCAAAGGTATATATACTGAGAATCTGTTACCCGGTAGATATATATGCTATATACTCATCTGACTTCACAAGCCGAAAAGTGTGAGCGGACGATCCGACACTGCTTCAGCTCTCTCGAGTAATCCGTACCCCTGGTCCACCAACACATATACATCCTCAACATCTTCAATAAACACACATCTAGTACAATACATCCCCAGGAGAGCAGCAGAGCACCAGCTCACTTCCCCCAAAGATCCCTCCAAAACTCCTTCAGCCCATAATGCGGCGCAGGCGAGTCATACACCACCCTCTCCCTCGCCCGTCCGCCGCCGTCCCCATCACCACCGCCCCCCAACAACTCCAAAATCCCTTTCGTGCGTCCCATGCCCATCCCCTGCGCAGTCTTCACCGGCGGCGCCGTCGCCCTCACCTCGATCTCGCGCGCAAGCTCCGGCGCGACCTCGGCATAACAACTATCCAGCTCGCGCTGCAGCGAGAAATACGGCTTCTTGGCCAGCTCGGGCGCCATGAGATTATACGAGCGCGTGATGGCGTTGAGGTTGGCGATGGCGAGCTCCATGTACGACTTCTCTGCCGCTTCCCAGTCTGGGTCGCGGAATGGCCTTGTACTGACAACGACAGCTTGTTCTTCTTTGGCAGCAGCGGCCGGGGATTCATCAGAGGGAGTCGTCTGCTGCCGGATCCGGGCCATGACCACATCGTCGGTCGAGTTGGTAGGCACAGAGATCTGCTCAACCGGCGTCCGGCGCGGATTATACGCCTCCTCGGCCCGGGCATACGCCGTCGCCCTGTCCATCTGTTCCTGTAGGGTCCCGCCGCGACTGGCAATCATCCTAGCCGCGTGTCGCCGCCAGTCGTTCCGTAGCCTCTTCCGGAAAACAGTCGCCGCCTTTAACAGTTCCTGCTGCTTCTCGATCCACGGCGGCACAATCTCCTGCCGCTTGATCATCTTGTTCATGATGTACTCGGTCTGCCTGTCGTTCAGCCACGCCATGCCCATCTGTCTCTTCGTGTGAAGCACACATACCGTATCAATAAACGGATTATCCGCCCGTGCATCTCTTTCCACCCCAGGTCCACGCGGAATGTTCTAAGTATCACACACACCCGTCAGCACCTCCTCCCCCACCAATTTTTTTTCTCTATTCCATACCTTAAACTGCCCTCTTGCAATAGCATCCTCAATCCTCTCATTAGCCAACGCCGCCAGCCCGGTAACAGAACTCGGCATCCCCCTTGCCCCGGGCCGAAACCTCTCCCTAAACTCTTTTCTCAATGCCTCCCTCTCCTCTTGACTCAATCCCTTCTCCTCCTTCAACCCCATCCCCGCATACGCCTGCGCCCTGTCCCGCGCACTCGCCACCCTCACCCCCCTATCCCTACTTCCCCCCGACCCTCTAATCCGCAAATCCACCGGCACCACCACCTCCGGTGCTCTCACTTTCCCCCTTTGTCCCGGCCCCAAAGGTTTCCTCGCATCATTCAGCATCCGCAACACGGCGTCCTCGGTCGCCTCCTCGCCCGTCCACGGCTGCGCCGCGGCAACGTGTCTCGTCCCCTCCCCGGCCGCGGCGGGGATTTTTGTCGCGCCCAAACCGGCCTGTGACAAAGCCGAGGCGTGCTCGGTGGAAAACTGGGCGTCGGCGAGTTTCGCGAGGAGTTTGTCCCGAAGGTCTTCGCTGAAGCCCGCTTCCGAGAGGATCGTCCGGCGCGAGGCGCGGGTCCCTTCGAGGAGGGCGGACTCGGTTGCTTCCTCTAGGCGGCGGGTCATGGCGCCTTTTTCTGAGGTTTCTGGCTCGGAGGACGGTGGCTCGGGGGTTGCGGGGGCAGCATGGTTATTGTTGTTGTTGGAGGGGGGGAGGGAGCGTCGGCGGGACGAGTGGCTTAGTTGGCGTGTTGAGGGGGAGGTGAGTCGGGAACGGGGAGGACGTCGGAGGGCGCGGGTACAGGCCGCGCAGAGGTAGGGCGTTGAGGACATCTAGCGCGCGTGAATTGGTGAGGTTTAGGAAGAAGGTAGGAATTCGTGGAGGGGCGAATCCTTGGATCGCGAAGTTCGGGAGCTCGGAGTGATGATGCCGATAAGGACTGTTATCTGTACAGTGTGGGGACTGTGCTGGATGCATCCCCGTTGAAATGGTCCATTTAAGCCGACTTCTACGGTTTAAGTCTAGAGTTGAAGCTAAAGCACCTGGACTTCAAACTTGCATGCTAAAGAGCACTTTCTCAAATAGTCTATTTCCATAAAACCTAGAGATAATGCAAGCCTACCTACCTGTACCGAGTCTCTACCACGGCCTCCTCAACCACCACAGTTCAGAAAGACATGCGGAATCCCCAACCTCGATTGCGGAACAAACCAAACAACGACCCCCAGGTACAGCGTCTTCACTAGGTAAGGTAGCGTGATATCGTAAGGTGTGCAAATACGAAACGAGATTGATATCCATCGGTGTCCGACCCGTCTCGACTCTCATGGCCTCCTACCTACCTTACCTATCCGGTTAAAACTGGCATTGACCGAACCTTTTGCCTGTAACCCTCTTAACTCTCTCTAGCTATAATAAGTCGTAGAAAGATTTGCTCGTATACCCCGAGCGAATGAAACAGGCAGCGGAGTTGACATTTTTCTGTCGACATACCTACTTTAAACCGTACTCGAACTTGCAAATCACGTAGCTTGTTAAGCGGTACCCAAGGTACTTGTAACTGTCTAAGTGTCCAGCATTCTTTCAATCACCCGTTACATCCTGCGTGCGTACCCAAGGTGTTACGAGCTTGATTTCAGGATCTTACATCTAAATCCAGGTATATACTACAAAAATCGTACATGTGAAAAACAAAACAGCTGCCTGCTTTTTTTTACTTTGGTGGTCTGGCATTTCTGCTGCTGCGCGGTTCTTTCCAATGAATCGAGACACTTACACATCACACACACACCCGAGTATTTCAACAACCTGCTTCCTTCTATCAACACCTTTATTCCCATATGATTTATATCTGCATAGAACTTGTGTCCTTACAACAGGAACAGCTTAGTCCGTCCAAAATCCAAATCCGCGTATCCTACCCGTGTAAGCTTCATAAAGGCATGCAAGTAAGGTGAGCCGGCCGCCTAAACCATTTTGCCGACATGTATATGTAGAAGACCCTTACATACGGAAAGGACCCCGGCACCGGCCGGTCGGTAGATGTACCCAGATGTTTATAGCTGAGAAAGTAAACCCCTCCCCGTCTGCTATTCGAGTGAGCCAAGAATCTCTGCGCAGCTACTGCTCCATCGACACTGCGACAGCCTCCCCCCTCCGCCGTCGTGTTATATCCTCACTGCGTAAGCGTAAAATGATCGGGTTACTCCTCCTCACCCTCGCCGCCCTCGCCTCGGCGACCTGCGACCGGGCATCACTCAAATCCGCCACGGACCGGTACATCATCGCCCAAAGCACCGGCCAGCTATCCTGGCTGGCACCGGCCCTCTCACCAAACACAACATACTGGGAAAACCTCGTCCAAGTCCCCCTCCCACTACAAAACAACACCACGTCCGCCGCCATCCTCTCCCGCTCCCTACGCATCGACCACCACCGCACAGCCTTCGACACAGTCCAATGCGCCACCTTCACGGAGCTCCTCTCCCTCTCCCCCTCGTCACCCTACCAGATCGCGACCCAACTGCGCCTCGACCCGTCGACCACCAAAATACAAAAAATCGACAGCATCGTCACGACAACAGGCGACCTGCTCTTCAGCCCCTCGCACGCGCTGCACTACATCCTCCAGCAGCCCGACTGGAACGCATTCCTCACAACAACCGCATCCCGCACGCCGCGCGCATCCCTCCAGGCCGCCGCCGACGCCTACTACGACTTCTTCGTCAACAAGTCGGTCGTGGTGCCCTGGGACCGGCCGTGCACGCGCGTCGACGGCGGCTTCCTCGACACGCCCGACATGGACTGCAACACCGACATCCCCGACGGCGTCACGGTGCGCACCGTCGACCGGCGCTACGTCATCGACGAGGACGCCGGCGTCGTGCAGGTCACGAGCAACTTTGGCGTCATCGGGCCGGATAGCCACGAGTTTTGGGTCGTCGGCGGGAAGATCCGCGGCATCCGGTCGGCGACGGTGTGTCCGGACAAGAAAAACTGCGGGCTGGAGAGGCCGGCTGCTTTGGGGGAGGATATTGGGTACTGATGAGTTGAGAGTGATCTATAGATGTGTGTTGGCCGTGTGCGGTTAATTTTCTTTACTTTTCATCCAAAAACAGATCCGTTTTCTGACGTCAACCCTGGGTCTAGTGTGCGGTTAAGAAGAGTTCTGGATGAGATATTTGAGGGGGAAAAAAATGAGGGCGAGGAGTACCTATTCAGTGGGGAAACTTACCTGGCTCTCAAGTTAGCGAACGGGCGAGGACTGCCAACACATAGAACAAGACCAAGCGGCTTAAATGCCGCCCTGTTTTGATTCCATACTCCACGGCTATGAGACTCCAAGTGCGGTCTTGTGTATGCGAAGACAGAAGGCTCATCAGTCCATTTCTGCCTGCATCGCAGTCCATTTTCGTGTCTCGTGAAAGTGTTATCGGAGGTGGCCTGTCGATGGGCGTCGGCTCGTATGAAACCAAGAGATCCAGAATTTCTGCGGTTTCATTCGTAATCGCATCTCTATCCTCGGCTTTGTCTTTGCCTACAAGGTCTTCTTTTTCGCAGTGGGTCAGTATCTCGGCTGGTGTGTATCCGTGCAGGCTGTTGAAGCGGGAGATGAACAGTTCTTCATCCCAAGGCAGCCCTTGCGGGTTTCCAGTATTGTTCGGGTCTGCCCCCGACTTCAGAAGCCTCCTGACCCAGTCGCCCCTCTTTTGACGACACGCGATCTGAAGCGGCGTCACTCGAGCTCCCTTGGGATCTGGATCCGCACCGAGTTCGACGAGCCGCTCCCAGATTTCGTCAAGCATACTCTCCGGTCTGGAGTCTGCCGAAGCCCAAGAGAGCAGGGAGATAGCCATTCCCGAATAATCAGCGTGGTTTGGTGCAATCTCTTCGATCAAGTCGATGTGTTCAATCCTGAGGGCGTCGACCTGTGCCAGAAGTTCCACGACGGTACCTTGGATCCTATTGCCCAATTGGTGCGGGTCAATCTTGGGCATCCAGGACGTGCCCAAGGAGAGATCCCAACTTATGTGTTCTCGTAGCAATTCTCTCCCATGGGTTCGTAACCATGTCCTCGCTGAAGAGTGACATCCGAGCAGGAGAAGGCTGGTCAGAACAGGAACGGCTCCTCCACACCCAAAGCCCCGAAAGCTTTGGATCCAGAGGCTGGTTGGAAAATGAACAAACGAGACTCCCAGCGCAATCTCCATATTTCTGCAGTGTGCCTCAGAAGGATCGAGGAGCCGGAAGAGCATCTCAGGTGCGACGAGTTCCTCGTGCTCTGGTAGGGACCCAACCGCGGTGGCCGTGCAGTATACTCGAAGTCCCAGGTCCGGTATGACGTCGTAATGGATAGGTTCCGGCGGGACCGGCATCCCGGAGTCAAGGGCGCAGGTGAAGAACTGGGTGAGGATCGTGGAATAGGATTCATGCCTATGAATTTTCACCCATCCTGAATCTGCCTCGGATCCTCGGTCCGACTCGAGAAATTCACGCACCGTGTAGTGGGCGATCAGCACGGTCGGATTATCACCCTCGGAAAACGATAATAAACAGCCGCAGACATCCTTGAGCGTGTCCAGGCCGCCAACAACGCTGCCTGGTTTAGCTCCTCGCGAGTAACAGTACGAGTCGAGGAGGAGTCGAGCACGAAGGGGTACCTGACCGTGCCACACAGCATCATGGAAGCAAACCATGTGGAGGGCGTGTCGGAGCAGACTCGGACCTTGCTCTTGGGGAGCGCTTTGCCTGAATATCCTGTCGTACGTCTCGTCCAGTGTTCGGGGGAGAGTCATCATTGCCTTTTCAATGTCATCCTCAAGGCCATCGAGACGCCGGAGGACATCGAGCTGGCATGCAGCCCATCGGAACATGCCTCTGGCACCAGTGGCCAGGGTATCTTCCACCTTTTTCCGGAGAGGCTCAGACCATGCCCGGAACTTTTTTTCGCTTCCGTCTCTGATTCTAGCCCCCACATATCTCTTGATATCTGCTTTGACGAGGTCATTCGACATGGACAACGGCTGCGAGATATCAGACATAACGTCCTTGATGTCTTCATACAGGCGGCTGGTTGTGAACAGCTGAATTTTCGAAAACAGGTCGTCGGTTGCAAGGGTTTCAAGAAGATTTAAGATTTTCTTTCGATCCTCACTCTCATCCAGAGCATCGATTCCAACATAGATTCTCTCTGTATGCGAGAGAAGGTTCTTTAGGACGTCCGTGAGTTCGTCTTGGTTTAGTAGTTCGTTTCCACGATAGCCTTTCCAAAGAAACTCGGGTATCCGGCTATTAGTTGCCAGAAGGTCGGCAACCAGATTCCGAAAGAAAGGGCCCGACTCGTCCTGGTTATGCCCGTGGTAACAATAGTAGTAGCTGAAGAGCTGGTTTGGTTTGCAGATACCCCGGATCTTTTCGAAAACTCGGCCGGCTAGGATGGTCTTGCCTGCACCAGGGATTCCATGGAGCCAGATGGCGCGTTTCTTGCCGTTGATCCAATTCTTCCACTCGTCGGTTTGGAAGATCCAGTCTCCGGTTCCTTCCTCATAGCGATTCTTGGCTTCCTCGTGGAGGACGCTGCGACTTGTGCCCACTGGCATAGGCCCGCGAATCCAGTCACCCACGTGTCGCTGGGTGGTCTCTGTCATGTGTCAACCGATGAATATAGACCGAAGATGTCGCAAACATTACCGTCCACGTCTTTGTAAATTACTTCCACCTGATCTTTTATCTGTCCCACGTCTGATCTACCGATAGTTAGCAGGAGGTTAGCACGAGGCTACTGAAGTCGGGGGCTACTTACTTGAGCTGTGTTAGCAACGCAAGTGATATTGTGGCTTTGGGTTGTTGGACTTTTTCTAGTAGCTTCTTGACCTTGCCTGCTTGTATCGGCCATGTAAGACTGCCCAATATGTTTTGACACAACGTCATGTTTGAACGATCTGGTAGCGGTCTTGGATGAGGAAGCAATTTCTCCAGCTCGTCCAGGGTGTTCTTGCACTCTTCGACTGGGCCTTGGAGAGTGACCAGCGTAGCCTGGTCACTAGCGCTAGCGTCGTCGTGGCCAAGAAAGGACAAGCCCTCGAGGATGACTTTGAGCGACGCGACCTCGACATAGAGGAGCCGCAAGTCCTCCGGGGAGCCCTTGATGGTTTCGATATACAATTTGCAGACGTCGCTGATGCGGTCGGCCAGCTGAACGAGCGCAATCACGCTGGCAGTTATTGCGATAGCCTCCGCCATGGTAATGGTAAAACACTAAGTGGAGGCCTTTTCTGTGTGCCCGTCGAAGTTTCAGGGCGAGATGACGGTGTCGATGGAGTTTGAAAGAAAGTGGAAAGTTGAAAAGAAGGAAGGCTTTCGGGGGAAGTGCTCGTGCGGAAAGATGAAGCAGCTGAAAAAAAAGGGGTTTGTGGCGTCGGTTTCCGCCCGGCCAATTTGTTGGCCGCGATCGGGCACACCCTCTTGGTGGGATGTCCAAGCCTCGCAAGTTTTTATTGGAGGAAAGAATGCAGAGGAGGGATATATTCATGCCCGTTCCTTGTGAGAACAGGCAGGCACTACTATTGTGTCCGATTCGGCATGATTTCGCTCTCAGTTATGGAATGAACGACCTGTTAGGCTGGGAAGGAGCACACCAGACAGATGGAAGGCACGCACGCACCACAGGCCCTGTATTTAGCCAGCTCGAGGGCTTCCTCTCCACTTCAACCAAACAAGTATCCCTAGCACTGCTCTCTCAGACCCTAGGCACCCAGTCCACCGCCAGTTGACTCGAAATCCACAGATGATAAGTTTGAAAATCGTAGGGAATTGAGATGTACATCATGAGACGACTTGGCTGCGACCGAGCCATTCAGTTCATGGTTGGATTTGAATTTCAAAGAGTGTTACGGGGTAGTTAGGTATGAATTACCTATATCAGACTTCGTCCATTGTCAGAGACTATCCAAATTCGTTCCAATACTATAGTAGTGACAGTGACAGTGTGACAGCACCCCAGAAGTCTCCCCAAACGCATCCGGTATGAATCACAGTACAGCTCATACAATGTCCTCAACAGCATCCACAAACACATCATCCACCTCGGCCTCCCGGACCCCTCTTATCAGCCTCTCCCACGCCGCGACAACCTTCTCACTCGCCGGCACCGCGCTCGACACCTCCCCTTTGGCCGGCGGCTTCGTCCTCCGCTGGAAATACTCTTCCGCCGTAAAGCCCTCCTTACTCCTCCGGTCCGGATCGAGCGAGCCGCACCACCCGTCCAGCTCGCACATGATGCGCTCGGTCGCGTATATGGCCACATAGTGCAGCAACCCCAAGCCGAGATCATCAACGGCCTCGACGCTCGCGCCGCGCCGGAGCAGCGCGCGTATGTAGCCCGCGTCGTCGTACTGCGCCGCGATGAGCAGCGTCGTCTTGCCGTCGCCGTTGGGCTGCTCCAGGTCCACGCCGGCCTCAATCAGCAGGTCTAGCTTGCGCTCGCTGCTCTTCACCACCTCTGGGTTTTCAAATGTGGTGTTGAGGTACAGCAGTGTCAGGTGGCCGCTGGTGGTGCGGTGGTTGGGGTTGGCGCCGTGCGAGAGGAGCGCCGCGACAAGGTCAGCCGGCAGCACGTCGTTGTTGAGCGCCGCCATCAGCGGCGTGATGCCGTGCTTGCTGACCGTGTTGACCTCGCAACCGCTCTCGATCAGCAACGCGGCCACACGGACCGAGATCATGCCGACGGCGTAGAAGAAGGCCGTGTTGCCCGCCCGGTCGCGCGCGTCCATGTCGGCCCCGAACGCCAGCAGCTGCCGGGCCGCCTCGACGTCGTCTCGGTAGGCGGCCCAATGAAGAGGTGCGAAGCCGATGCCATCCTGCACGTTGATCGACCGTGGGTTTGCCCGGATGGCCTCGGCGAGGCTGGGCTCCTCTTTGCGGGGGGTATGCACGGCCTCGTGGATAGGCGTACTTTCGTCGTCCTCCTCGCCGCCCAGCTCGAGGACCTTGCGTGCTATATATTCACCTTTTTCTGATCGCACTAGTCGGCCGCAGTACGCCCGGCGGGCTATGCCCCACGGAGACCGGCCGTTAATGTTGGTCGCGTGGACGTCGACGCTGAGGCCGAGGAGGAACTCTTGCCTGTGGTGGTTTGGATTAGCTATTTGCCTTTTTGGGGAGTGATCCAACCTGTCACGTACGTTTTCTCCGAGTTCGGGTCCGTGAGGGCATGGTGGAAGAGGGTTACGCCCTGAGAGTCAACGTCGGTCGGGAACACCTCGCGCAGCGTGATCATAGCTTGCAGCCGAGTCACATCGTCGCGGTCGAGCGTGGCCCAGACGTCGTGCGAGTCGGGAATCACCCTGGCCACATGGAGGTGAAGCGAGGCCCCGGGCCCGGTGAAGCCGCCCCAGGATGCCGAGAACGACACGGCCTTGCGGACGAGCCAGCTAGGGAAGACGTAATGTAGCTGTACTGAGTCGGAGCGTGCATTGCGGCAACGGCTATGGTTGCACGGGCGCGGGTCCCAGACGGGTATGCCACTATAGGCAACGAAGAAGCTGCCAATGACCTTGGAGAGCGGCCCGGAGCTCTGCACTTGGCGGAACGTATGACACTGGCAGGGGCAGGCCATTGGGCATGCTTTTCGCAGCGTCGCAAAAGCATGGAAGACATGATGCGCACGCTGCTTTTCCGGGTCCTTGACAACAGTTTCTGTCTGCTTGGCCGGTTTGGTCCAGAGATTTGTGGTTGTGGTCTCTGTAGGCGTCTTCGGCGACGAGATGTTTTCAATCGAAGACTGAATTCTCTCCGTCGATGCTTCAATCATCTTTCCAATCGTGGCAAAGCCAACCCGGCTGTCTTCGTGGACATCCAGCAGCAAGACCGAGTGGCTCTGGCTGGAAAGGGGTTAGACAAGCCTCATACCTAGAAAGAATGACAAATCCCCTTACCTCTGAACCGGCTGCAGGAGGTTGACGGCTTGGGAGAGCTCCAGCCTGCGATGCCGAATCTTATCGCGGTGGAACATGATCTTCTCCTTTTTCCACCGCCATTTCAGCTTGCGAACCGAATCTTTGCCCTGCGCGGCAAAGCTATCCGCGAGGTCCTGCAAGCTTTGGACTTCATCATGGAGCGCATCCAGCGTCTCCTCAATGTGCATCCAAACCGAAGGCGCGAGCTTGGACACGCTCGAGGCGATCAGCCCATCGATCGTAGTCCGTAGGACTTCCAGATAGCCACGGATCGTCTCGAGCTGACTTCATCAGCATGTTGGATAGTCGTGACCGCACATCGAAACTCACCTCGTTCTGCAGATCGAGAAACTCGGCCGGGGCATTCCGCACCGATGAGATCCATTGCACGCCCTGAACGAGAGTGGTAATCCCTTGGGCCACCGAGACAACCGAGGCGGCTATCGAAAGGGGGTCCATCGGCGGCCGGTTGGATAGGAGGAATCCACCAATACCTCTCTGTGCAAGAGTGGAAACAACTTTTGGAGAGTAGAATTCGCTCAAGAGGAGAAAACCGGGCCACTGGCGAGCCGGAGCGCCATGTATATCAGGGGTGGCCCATCAGGGTGCTACTCTGTGTTACCTTGGCCGATAAATGAGAAGCTTGGGTTGCATTCAGCCGGCACTTCGCACCAAGCCTCCGGGCCGACTAAAGGACTGCTGAGCCAAAGACTTTTGCAGTTCAGATATGTAGGGCTGGGCTAGATTGGGGGTGCAGCAGCGCGTAACAACCCGTGCCGAGCGTGCTGACGTTGGTTCATCAACGATACCGAGGAAACCTGGGAAACAGCGAGAGCCTTTGATTGCCCTGATTAGGATGCTGTTGGTCATCTGATCCCGGCGGATTGTAGGCAGCACCGCCTCCTTTTTGCATGGAAATCACCGCGGGACGGTGCAATTGGACCGTGGAAACAACCCATTTTCCTCGCGGCTCAGCACCGCCGCCAAGCAGTCGGAAGGAACGCGCACCCAAGCGTTGATTACACAGTGTGCCGTGCATCTCGGCAGTCCAGCTCTGCCCCCCTCGCTCCTACTCGATTGGTGCCCGGAAAGTCGCGCCCGTAAAGTGCACAGGCGAGGTAGCAGGCGCCAGCGTTGCAACAGACGCGCTCGAGACTCCTGAGTCGCTGGACCTCACCACTCTGTAACCCGCCCCCAACCCCCAACTCTTATCGTGTTCGCTTGTCGACATGTCCGAGGTCACCACGCATCAGTAGATCGTAACGGTTTGTTCCCGACCTTGTGCCAAGAACGCTTCCTCCCAGCCTCCCGTCCTCTGGAAAACCCTGGCCACCCCGACTCGTTGGTAGCGGTATGTGCCGTCAGATTGAGGACAAGGATCCTCGCCCACGTCCGATTCCCCGCTCGGATTGACCCGTCTTAGGATGAGAAAGTAGAGGCACGGCGTCTGGAAGTCGAATGGCGCACTGTCCTCGAAATCCCATCGGAAGCAGCGACGCTCGCCGCGACCTATACCAAGACAATACACGCGCGCCTTCGGGTCCTCCGGCTGGAAGTCGTCAGTCTCGTACCTCGTGCTCCAACCCGGCAGGTAGGAAAGACCAAGTCTTCGGTCATCCAAGCCGTCCACGTCGAGATTGTAGGGACAAAAGTGGAAATCCTCGTGTGCGGCATCAAATCCTCCCATTAGATGACGAAAATAACAGTCATCATTGAAATAAGCGTCGAACTCATAGTCCTTGAAGATATCCAGTTCGTGCACTCGCCGCCTACGAGCTTCAGATTTGTTGATTCGGACAGTAGCGGGAATGAGCGGGCCGCGAATGGTGATGTAGCTTTCGCTCCCATCAATCTCTCCTGTCGGGTCTTGGCTAGCCGGGGTAACCACGACATTGATTATCTCGCTCAGAGGCGACGACAGACCCTCATGCAGGTCCGTGTTGAGTACTCCCCTCTGACGCACGAAAAAGCCAACGGAGCCTGAGACGGATGCCCAGGACCAACTGGGGGCGCGCCAGAGCAACGGCTTGCTCCTCTTCCAGTCCCGGAAGAACGGACCGCAGTTCTTCCTGGAGGTGTTGTATTCTTCATCGATGGTGCCCTCGGCAGCTTCGCACAACTCACAAAAGTCAATCCAAGGATTCCCACCAGCCTGGAACCAGAGAAGACTGGAAAGAAGACTCTCCCGCCACATACCAGCAACATAATCCGATTTCCGGGCGCGCTGAAACGCCTTGGCCAACCCGGAGATGGCCGGAAAGATATCGCCATCCTTGGACAAGGCCAGTTCGCTATAAACCTCGACCAGATTCCGCCAGAGCCCATCGAGAACGTAAGTCGAGGCCGACTGCCAAGCCAGCGGATTCTGATAGCGTTTGAAACTCGACCTTATCGCTGTCGGCGAGACGGTATCGTCATCGGGGAAAGGTAGCGCCCTGTATGGTATCTCGCGGACTTCGTCCTGGGGGGTTGTACATTGGCAGATAGAGTCTTCAGAACATTCCCAGGCTATTTCTTCCAGACCAAAGTGAGCGATCCGTGGCGCAAGGATCCGCTCCTGCAGTATCCAGCCTCGGCCTGAGGTGGGGAGGTCGTGGTTGATTCTATTCTTGATATGAAGGAGAGACTGCCGAAACCACACAGTGTGCTCAACGCTCCCTGGAGATCGGTCGACGCGTGTGCCGTCTGGCGTGGTGGGTATTCGCAGTGGTTTCAAGGTGTATTCGGGTCTGTGCTGGTCGACGTAGCTGCTGTACATGCCCTTGTGCGCGTTATCCGACTGGGTGGCGGAGAGGACGAGCACGGCCTGCTGATAGATGGACGACATTCTGGCCGACTCCTCCTCCCAGTCTAGCCTGTTGTCTTGAATAATACAGAGACTGTCGATCCAGAGATAGCGGAAGCCAAGCCTCCGGGTGATGTCGATGGCATCTTGAAAAGTTGCGGGCAGCTGGTCCCAAGGGATCTCACGTCTGTGATCATCTAGATTGGATGTTGATGTCTGGAGGAAAGGTATGGTGCCCCAGCAATGACTGAGGCATAGATATTGCCCCTCCAGGCCCGGAGACGGTTCGTATAAGCGTATTCGGCTGTTTTCCTCGCTGGGGTTTCCGACATCGAGTACCCTTTTCGGAAGGGTACCGGGGTGATGGGTGTTGCAATCTTTGTGGGTGTCAAGACAGACTCGCAGTCGATTCTTGACCCAATGCAAGCTTTCTTCCGAGGCCGTGCTTATTGGCAGCTCATCGCCGAGAGGGAGGTAGTTCGCGAGGTATGGGGGATACGGCGAGCCTTTCCGGCGATAGACCGAAAGTGCCACGGGCTCCTCGCGAGATAGGGGGCACACGCGGAGGTCGCTCGATGCGATGCTAAACTCGGTCGAAAAACGGGTAAAGGGACCATTGCCGTCCTCGGTGATGGTGGGCCCCGTGGTAGTCAAGACATCCATGTGGAAGGCATCTTGCCCGCGCCGGTCTGGCGAGGCCAGCGTGACAGCTTGGGAAACGATGAAGCAAGTGACACACCCGATTTCCGCTCTCTCGGTCGTTGTTCTGACGTTGCGCCATCCGGTGATGCGCGGATACTTCTGGAAAAAATACTGACACGGTCCGCAAATCGGCTTCTTATGTCGATGTTTATTCGCGTCGTCCTTGCTGAAGATAACGGGAGATACAGGCATGGTAAGAAGAATAATTCAAAACGATTAAACCACACTGGAAAACGAGAATCGTTGTTCAGGTAGGCAACCTCATCAGGGAAGGGGTGTGGGAAGGCGCAAATCAGGAATAGTCCAATGCGGGGCCACGCAAGGCAGCAACCAACCTACTATCGGCGCTTAGATAGTACCCGAAATGGACTGTCCCCGGGACTACCTTACACAGGTACAGGTACAGAGGTACGTGACACGTTAGTATATATCTCAGGCCCCATAGAGTGTTTGACAGTCATCCGCTTTCATTCCTGTAATTACTCTAGACAGTGATGGTAAACCGTCTAAATGCCATATACAAAGTTGCTTATGCCGATCCCAAGCATCCAGTCCGTATCCAAAACACCCAAGCCGAGATATCCATGGTCTGTATATCTTGCCCCCGTGACCATGTTGTGTATCATCCTTTTGGACTCCGCCCCGTTGGCCCGTCTCCGTAACCCTGATTAATGGACCCTTGTCTTTCGCCTTGCATAATCATTGCATCCATACAAACCCCGAACTTGACGCCATATAGATAGTATGAAGGGGATTCCCACCTAGATCCTCCCTCCTTCAACCACCTCCCGCCCCAAAATTTCAATCTCACCGCTCTCCGCAGTTCTCCTCCTCTCCAATACCCACCGTGTGCCTCCGCTTTCCGGTTCTTCCTCTTTCGTGTACGAGATGCTGTCTGCTGACCCTTTATGCCTATGCCCCATGCCCGGTCGTCGTTGGGGTAATGACGACAAGGCGGTCGTCGGCGACGTTGGTTCGGCAGGCGGCGATGAAGGGTAATCACCTGGCCAGTTTGATAACGATCCGTCGATCGCTTCCGCCTCGTAGTCCCCTTCCTCGCCCTCCAAGACCGGCGAACAGGTCGTACCGCCATGTGTTGTTCCGGAAGGCGGCACAGTTCCAGGAACCGGAGGAGAGAATAGCGCAGGGACGGGCACCGGCGGAGAAAGCGGCAGCGTCAAAGGTGCGACCATGAGTGTCGGACTGCCTGCTCCGCTTTCTCCGGCATCCGAGCTGCTCCACAGCGAGAAGGACGAGTTTTTCCGTACGTGTCCGTGTCCGGCTGGTCCGAGATAGCCCACTCCCGGGTTCCAGGGTGAGCTAGACGGGTCGCCGCCGGGTAAGGGCGCCCTCTCGGAGCGTGGGCTGCCTTCCCGCGAACTAGCTAGGCTGGCCTGCGACCCACCCCAAGCTCGAGACCGTAGCTTCATCAACGCCGAGAGAGTCATGTTATCGTCGTCCGAGGAGAGCATAGCCAGTTGTGCGAGCCCTGGGCTCTGCATGCCGGCCGCCGAGCTGCGTCCGTCGCTGCCGATCGGGGGTGGCAACGCGAGACTCATGATCGAGTTACGATTCGAGTACTCGGACCGCTCCGTGATGGGTGTGAGGTTTGGCTCCCGAGACACGACCCGGCCACTGGTAGTACGGCCTAACCCTTGGCCGGCGGGGCCGAAGTAGCCGCCATTCGCATACTGGAAGAGATTTTCGGCACTCAAGACGGTTGAGCCGTTAGAAGATGATGCGCTGTGGTGACCATGATGCGGCTGCGACAGCGGCGCAGAGTAAAAGCCAAACTCTTGGCCGTAAAAGCCATCCGAGTCATTCGCAAGGGCGCTGGCGTTCGCTTCGGCGATGATAGCGTCGTCGTCGAAGTCAAAGTCGTCCATGTTATTCGCCAAGGGGTCTTCTTCATAGTCGTCCAGCGAGGCATCGATCTCGGAATATCTCCGGGATGTCGAGGAGTCTGTAGGCGATGTGATGGTGAGCTCAGCCGGAACTGGCGGAGAGGAACTGCGGCGAAACTTCCCGGATGCCGCAGCTTTGTGTGCAGCTTCGGCCAGCGCAGCCTGATATGCCATGTCCTGTCCTGAAATGCTGAGACTCTGCATGGCATCCGTAGGAAGTTGCCTCGACGATACATCATCCTCCGGCCCCTTTTCTCCATTAGTGGCACCGAGCCGGAAACCCGCGCTGAGCGACGTGTGGGCAGTTGATCCAGACACTTCTGATCGCGAGGTTATGTCTGAGGAGTTGCGCTTGGATGCTTGCTGTTGAGCTACCCGCATCGCCTCTTGGGCCTGGGCAAATGCGCCAGGTATGGGTCGGCCAAACTTGTCCGTGTCTTCGACGTCAAAGATGGACTCATCAAACGCAGGACCCTCATGGTCGAAGTCCAGCTCGTCCGCCAAGCCTTCATCAAAATACAGGTCGTCGTCGGCGCGATTCCGTGGTGGCGGGAGGGCTACAACCGGAGCCTGTTCCTTTTCCTGGATCGGTTTCCCTGCTGTCGGTGCGATGGCAGTGCTAATAGGATGGATACCGAGCCCCGAATCTGTCTCGATCAGTTTGGACGAGAGGCTGAGATCTTGAAAGAAGAGTGGAGACGCCGTTGGTGGCATGTCCGGTGTTGTGTCTTTCGTTAAAGCGAACCCAATTGCTTTGCCTTCGGCGTCCCGAGGAGTTGCCAGCATCGCGGGTGTGTGTGGGCTGGCAAGTGAGGAAACGGGATTGGACCTCTGGAAAACGAATCCAGCGAAGTTGTCCTGATCATTATCTGGGTCCATTGCGCCCGGAAACTCTTCTTCTTCATCGTAATCAGCGTTCACACCGGGAATTGGCTCCTCGAGCCCGTCATCGTCCATCATGGCATCGTAGTCGAAGTCGTCGCCATCGAAATCATCAAACCGAGAATCTCTCGACGCATTGGTGTCGGGATCAGTGGTTTTCTTTTCTTGCTCGCGCTGTCTATGCCGCTCCTCCAATAGCTTTTCCTGGTTTGCGGCTCCGATCATGTCAAAGCTAAACCTGGAAGACGTGCTCTTCATATGTTTAGGGATAGCAGACAGGCTAGAGTCCCTCATTGATGATCGAGAAAGTGACATGTTGCGGGAGGCCGTGGTCCGCACCGAAGAAGACGACCCAAGCAACCCGGATGCCGCTACTGATGGCGCTCGAGAGGTAAGTGAAGATGATGTTCGATGGGATCCAGCCGATCCGTCCTTTGGGGGTACCGGAGGCACTGGCTGATCTGGCGAGTCCTTGTCCTCTGGCAGAGGCGGCAGCGCGTCCGACTTCACGCGATGATAGGGCCCCGGCCTCTCTTCCACCTCGCCCATCCTGGACGGTTTTGGCGCATCACCGACTTGGTCGGGAATCGGCAAGGGGCTGATGGGCCCATCGTTATCCACCCTCCTTGGTCTAGGAGCGCTGAAGTCGTGGACTCGAGTCCCTCTGATGCGCGGGTCGTAGCTCGGCTCCTCTCGGAAGGGCAGCGGCTGTACCACCGCGGCGCTTTGGCCAGTTTTCCTCCTCATCAAGAGTGTTGACATGGGATTCTTTAAGAACGGAAGGCCCTTTTTCCCCTTCTGTGTTTCCGCGGTGGCTGTCACCGCGGCCGGCGCCGGTTCGCTGGCAATCCTCCCACCGGCTGGCCGTTTTCCCCCACCCCCGCCGGAGCCTTGGAGCTCTGTCGGGGCAACGAACGAAGTCTGCGTCTTGGATTGTTTGGTAATCACCGGCCGAAAGAAGCCCGTGTTGATCGGCGGTGGTGGAGGTTTTGCGCGGGACAAGAGGTTGTCTGGCAGCGGATTCGAGCTGTAGCTCTCACCAGCTGATTCTGGCCGTTGCTCTCCCTGGGCCGCACGACGATAGTTGTGCAGCGCCATGCCGCCGAGAAATCCAGACCGTCCACCATCGTATGCTTGTCGGCTGGGGGGTATTCGTGAATCTTGGGAGGCGGGACGCCCGTCATCGCGGGCGCTCTCGAAGGACAGATCGGTATCCGAGGTCACGCGTGTTATGGGAGGTAGGGTTGGGGGCGTATTCGTGGAATTGGCGGACTGGGGACGCGCATCGAGGCGCGGGGAGGCGTCGTCGGAATTCTGGAGATGGTCTTGGGCTGTCGTCTCCCAGGCTGGCGGAGCTTCAGGCAGAGGGGAGGTCGGATTTGACGGGGCGCGCCGGTGAAAGCGCAGGTGCGACAACATGGTCTGCTGTGGTCTAGGAGCCGAGACAACTCAGTGAGACTCGGGCCCCAATTGTCTAGAATACGAGCATCGAGGCTCGGTGAAGCTGGCGCAGTCCCCGTCCGGGACCAGCAACTGGATTGACACTTTTTCGACTCGACACTGCGACGCGATTGCGGATGCGGCGTAGAAGGTTGCGAATGGAAGAAAAATCAACAATGGTGGTACATGGCTCTCCAGATGATGGAGAGAGTGTCGCCGCAAGCACGCCGTCAGGATATATCAAAATGGTAGAAAATTGAAGGCGCACGATGCTCGTGTTGATCGTTCTTACTTTCTCAGCTGGTTGCGACCTTCCAGCCTGCTTCCATCCAAGTCCAGCCCTCCACCCCTCAGCTGTGGATCCTCGCCAAAATGGGTGATGGTGGGGGCCAACCTCAGCGCTTGTGCAGGAAGCTTTGGGCTGTGAACTGTGCATCTCTGGGTCTCCTACTGCAACGTCGAGTCTCGAGACACTTCTCATCTGATTCCCTCCCACATCGCTTCACTGACTCCATTCAAATAAACGAAGCATATGTCTTTCCGGAAATCCCAAGCCATTTTTAGCTCTAATCATGTTACTTTCTAAGACCGTTTACGAGATGGATCATGACCGCACCAAGCCAAGGCGCGCCAAGCAGCTGTCAAAATGTTAGTGCAGCCTCGGGTTCTCAGCACGCACTGTTCTCGGGAGCGAGCTTGACACGCACCCGAGCATCAAACCCGATACTGGCGTGAGGGACGACCCGCTTTGACTTGTTGTCCCAACTTCCAGATGCAAGGTGAGCCTCGACTGCTCGGCCGTTAGTTGGCGATCCCCCAGACGAAGCACCAGGATCCCGCAGTTCCACGTGGGAGTTACAGACCCTGCTCATCGTTGTAACCCGGCTCACGGATCGCCAGATGCCAGACACCACTGCTACCTCGGGCCTTATGCAAATACAGCAGCACATCTAACGGTAGCAAGAAGCGGCATTTATTAGTACATCGCCTATCGAAAAGCCGCAGCAGCACTGTCGCGCCTATAAACCATTCGCATGGTAGCAATCCAACTCTTGTCAAAAACAAACAACCAGAAATGACGGCTAGAATGCACGAAACCCCAAACAACAAGCCCGATTAGCCACTTTCCGCCGGGCCTGCGCCAAAGTTCTGGTCTCCAAAGAAATTGGCGCCGGCCATGGTGAAATCCTGAGCCATGCCCGCCATATGTCCCGTCGGAAACCCAACAGGGTTCGCTGGTGCCCAGGAACCTTGGGGTGTTGAGAACATCGGATACGAGGGAAAGTAGAAAGTCCCAGACGGATCACCGGGGTTCATTGCACCAAAGGCTGGCATGCCACTGGCCTGCAAGGGCGCTGGCTGGATAGGCGGAGCCATCTCGGTCCCCGACGGCACGCGCGCCATTGGCGACGCCGTCATGTATTGACGTGGCTGTGGCATCCGCAGGAAAGACGTGCTTAATGTATAAGGAGGCGGCCGCGCTGCTGGACTCCCATGGCTTGCAATCGACGTTCCTGCTGTTGTCGCCGACATTGGATGTGACGCCGTCGTCACCGGGTCCGAAAGTTGTGTGGACGAGCCGCCCGTGAGCGAGAGCTGATTCCGGGTCTCGCTCAACGGCGTCTCTGGTGCCAGCCTTCCATGAAGGCTGACGTACATCTTGTACGTGAGTTGGGCAACGCTCTTGACCCCGTCGCGGATATTCTTCTGATCCGAAAGGTCGATGTCGCCTTGCTTCACCTTGTGGTCCATGATATTCAGGAAGAGATTGGCAAAATGCTCAGCATCTTGGGATGACGAGGCGGCCGGGAACAGATTCGGCACCGTAACATCATGCCCTTTTCTGTCAGTCCGCTTCCAACAAGTTGATGACAAAAATACTTACAAGGACTCTTCGGCCGAGGTACATCCGGAAATAGAACATCCCATATCTCGAACCACTTTTCGACCCGATGAGTTTCCTGGTTCTTCTTTCGGTTCTGCTTATCGAGGGCCGCCCATTGGGCTTCGTCAATACCTTCTTTCTTGGTCGGATCGCCCAGTTCGCAAGACGATGCCATTTTCCGGTGTTCTGCCAGACGAGCCAGGCAGGCAGCCCGATCCGTCCCCGGGAAAATCTCGTGGCACCGCTCGCACTGGACTGGCGAATGTACCCGCTTGAGATGCTCTCTTTGAGGCTGTCAGTAAAGCTCTCTGGGTGGATGGCGAGACTCACTTTAAGCGCTGGATGGACTTGAAGCCTGGACCCATACACGCCCGGTACTTGTGCTGTTTCTTCCCGTTCCCGGTGTTCACATGTTGGATACCATACTTGGCGGAATCCCTTTTGTGGAACGGACACGCCAGCATTCTCTGGGGCTCACCTCCGCTCCCAGGGGGTCCGGAACCCTTGTTGTCGTCCTCTTCTTCCTCGTCATCGCCGTCCCAGCCACCGGCGGCCTTTCTGCCCTGTCCGTCGGAATTGGTCCTCCGCCGCTTTCGAGAGATGTCGGGGCTTTGGTCTGGCGAGGTGTCAATGTACGATGTCTTGTCCCCTGATCCGTCGGGCGACCCATCGCTACTTTGAGCAGCCGTACACTGCCAGGATTCGATCTTGCTTTTCAAACCAAGAATCAGATCGCGATGCAGCAGGGGAATGAGATGAGCCGCGAGACCCAGATCGCCATCCACGGCGGCAATGACTACCGATTCGAGGTTTCCGTTCTGGCCACTCCATTCGTTGTCCTCCTTGTCGGTCTCGATTTCGTCGTCGCTCCTCTTGGCTGTCTCGCATTCACTGTCGCTCATCTCTCGGTCTGCTTCCCGTCCGTAGAAGCCGGTGGTGTCTGCTTCCGAGTCTCCGCAGACCGAGACTGCATTCCTCAGGGAGCTCTGCCGGCTGGGTGACCTCGGCGGGAAGCGGCTGGCATACCGAGCCATCCGACTAGCCGGCGTCGGCTCGCGGTCAAACGGCGTCCGTGGTGATCTGGTCGAGTCAGGACCGACACAGACTGGACCATGACATCCGCCACTAACTAAAACCTCGGGCCAGGCATGCGATTACACTTACTCGTCGTCCCACGGATTCCCACAGCGCTCTGTCTCGTCGTCTGGGAAGCCATACTCGGTACCCGGGCCTGCCGACGTGGCCCAGCTGCTGGTGGAGGCGGCGTAGTAGTTGGAGCTCTCGGAGGGCGGCACGCTAGGGCTGGGTGATCGCGAAGCAGCAGCTTCCGACGCCGCGCTGCTGCTCTTGCCCGTCGAGACGAATCCATCGCAAGCGAGTTTGGCGATGCGCAGATCATAGACGAGACCGCGCCAACGCGGCGGTGAGGCCGTCTCGCCTTCGGGTAGGAACGCACCCGGACTCGGATGGCTCATATTGTCGCGTTTCTACAAAGCTGGTATATCGCGGACGCGGCGGACACTGGGTAGCAGCCCTTGTTGGGAGTCTACGGTTTGGTGGTATCTCACAACCAGAAATCACTTGCTGCTTGATTTGCCACCGAGGTCCCAGGGTAGTAGGACTTTTTGACAGAGGCCCATGTTGCATTCATGCCGACCTCCCGGTAGTCCACGGCTGACTGGCCAAAAGTCAACTTGCGCGGCGACGCAACTGCGACGGTGAGAGATGGGCCGCGCCCGGGTTGTTCCCTCGCTACCCCGTTGTGTCCTGGTCTCGCTCGCTCACAACGGCCTGCGATTTGCGCCCCGGATTGGTTCGTGATGCCGTGCGCTGGCCGGGCGCTGCACGCGCAATTGGTGGAGCGACGGAGGACTCCCGCATGCATATTCTCTGCGTCTCTGCACGCTGGCAATGCAGATGCTGCGCCGTGCTGCCTAGGTAAGAAAAACCGGCCCCTTGCCGGTGGGTCGGGAAGGATGACGGGGTGCGCTCCGCGCAAGTGCGAGGGAGGATCTGGGGTTAATTGGGGTTATATTCCATATATTTGTTGGTCATGACGTTCTGTCGTTCCATGGTTTCGGTAGGTCTGGGGCACGTGTGCTTACTGAAAGGGGCAGTTGACGGATTCAGCCGGTTGGAGATGTTGACGTTGGGCTGCTGGTTTCCTACGTGGATGAAAGTCTCAGTTGAAAAGATGGACATGCGATAGCACCACGGCATCACTTGGGGGCTCACTGAGTCATTCTCGCACTTGAGACGCTGGAGTATCGGGATGCTGGTGTTTTCATTCGCATGTCTTCTGGGAGCATGGTTCGTGAAAACGAGTCTCGGCTTATACCTCGTGTTTTATCGCTTTCGCGACGACACAATAACGTTTGAGTCGCAAAATGAGAATACTCAGTTGCGCCATGCTTCAGTTTCTACAGGAACCTAGGTAGGCACTGATTGAGGATGGCTTTACAGTTCACAACTTCTACTGCGAGTCCTAGAAGCAACGAAAAAGGACAGCAACCACCCGCACCTGCCTCCCATCACGTGAGAACGCATATGCTCGACACAACATCCATCCTGCTAGAGAGCTCGACGAAGTTATCTTCGTTTCAGACAAGTTCAGAAGACGACCTGTATAGGTAGTCAGGAGCCAGAGTATTCTGTATTCCACGCTATCTGTCAGAACAACCTGTCGACTACCAGAATGCATCTGCAGCGACTAGAGATCCTGGGAACCATAGGCGTTATGTTTCATAACCAATCGATGGAGGTTCAGTCAAGGTCTAGGATTACCGCTATCCCAAGCCACTCGTCTCTCGAGCTCCCTGGCACGCTCCACTATCCTTTCTGCCTCTGGCAATCCAGCCAGCCACAGACACACTTGGTTCCTTCTTTCCTCCTCAACCCTCCACCTCTCTTGCCACGATGTAGCAGTTGTGGGTGCAGCAACTGTGTGGGTCAGCATCGCGTATGCAGGATACATACCTTAAGGTATCGTAATCACATGGGATTGAAAGACGTACCAGGACTTCCTGCGGCCCCGCCTGGTCGACGAGAACGCAACCACCTAGGCCGCTTCCTCACAAACAGGAGAGCATCTTGCGGTGTCATGCCAGCTCCGTGGCACTCGGCAGCAGCGGTCTTCATGAAGAGACTCTGAAACTTGGTAAAGACGTTGTTCCGGAAGATGAAGTCGCCGCTCAAGACGATGTCACACGGCAGATCCTCAATGACGTGGAGATCGCAGATAAATATCGCCGCCGCCCCTGTCATTAGCCCGGGCTCTTTACTCAAGCTTGAGGATAAGCCGGCAGTGTACGCGATATACGCTTCACGGTCTAGCGACGGTAATTCCTCCTCCCCAAAGGGCACATCAAACTTCAGGTTCGCCCCAAGGACTGTCCCGTCTGTCCAAATGATAGACCCGTCCACCAGCTCAACCTCACGCTGGTATTCCTCCCCGCGGTGGATCTTGAAGCCATGGCGCTTCACAAAGGCACCTGATACGAGCATCAGATCGGAGCCTGTATCGGGCAGCGCCGCTGCAATGACGCCATTTACGCTGCACCGGATCTGGTCCTTGGGCTGCTCATCAAGAAGGAAGAGGCGGTCGCGCTTCCGGACGCAGAGGCGGACGCGTTGGATGATGCGGCTAGCGAATTTGGTGAGGGTCTGGGTCTCAGCCAGGAATGATTTGCCTAATATCACGTCGCAGAGGCTCCTGCGGAGGACGTGAAATTCGCGCCAGTAACCTTGCCGCTCGCCCTGGAACCGGAAGCTGGCGAACACGCGCCCGATGCTCTCGACGCGGTTGTTGCCGAGCAGCTTTATGGGCTCTGCCGGGGTCGGCACGACCCGGAGCTTATGGCGTATGGCGAACGCTTCAGAGATGACGTTTACCGATGAGCCCCAGTCCGGGAGAGCATTGACGGGCATGGTGCCGTTCAGAGTGCCCGGGCACTCGTACCAGGGAGCGCCGATGAGATCCTCGTCAGTTGGTGACCATGCCTTGATGGTTTTGGCTCGCATGGAATCCTGATGTAGCTGCCGATTGCGCTCCAGCTTTCTGAAGTGCAGACCGCAGGCATTGCAGAGTTCCCCGTTGCCAGAGGGCCCATCTCTCCATTCGGGAGTATCAGTCCGGTTGCAAGAATAACATCGCTTCTTCGTGGTGGTGGCGGAGGCTGCGCCATCAACATCTGGTAGCTCTTGAGTACTAGTACTTGACAAGTACTGCTCGGAAACCCCAAGATCTTTACCATATTGTTTGTCCCACTCTTTGGTCTGCGCAAAAAGACCGCTTCTCGGCGACGTGGGAGCTTGACCCGAAGTTGCTGTTGTTATGGTAAAGTTTGGGCTGTGGAGCTCCTCGACGATCAAATCGTTCAAGGCTCGGTCAAACTTGGGGACAGTGTTGTGGACTGGCATCATCCAAGAATTGTAAGTTAGGGTCACTCATGTGGTCATAAAAGTTTGGGAGACTCGGAGTCCTCACCAGATTGGCGCCTTGACTCTTCAAGCCCTTCTGGCGGCATGATAGGTGAGTCTCTTGCGGTGGAACTGAGTGAACCCTTACCCCTCAACCCCAAAAGATCAGAGATTGAAGGAAGTGAGATCCTGGAAGTGTCGTCCATCAACGGCGCGGGTGGTGGAACGTAGCCGTAGTGGGTAGGTTGCTGGGGACTATACCTGGATGACATGAGTGAGTTCGCCACGGTTTTGTAGTCGGCTTGGCAGCTATGAGGAATTGGTATTAACTATGTCGCCACCGAGACGGGAGGAGACACAATCGGGTGATCGGGAGTGAGTAGGTCTAGGTCGTTTCCACCACGGTGGTGGTGGCGGGTCCTCTGTCGTGGTGTAAAAGCCTTTGCGAGGACAGTCGGCACAGAGCCGTTGAAGCAGCCAGCAACGAGCTATTTAACGGGCGGTGACTCTGTAGTGTGGCGAAGCTATCGTACAGCGTGGCGGCCTAACAACCAAGTCGGGCACCAACCAAATTTGTTGCATTGCTGGCAGCCTACATATCGCCCAAGGCTGTGCTGCGAGACTGAAGTCACACAGGAACCCCCATCCGATCACACCTACGCAGCCCGACACAGTATCAAGCCCTAAACCTCACGATCTATACCGAAACAACGGGTTTAAAGGAATCGAAAACATGGCAAACAAGACCGGGTTCCCAGCCTTTGCAGAGAGGCTATCGGCTTTTCCAGACCACGAAGGTTTCGTCTTTCGTCGATTCAACCGCCTCAGCGCACGGAACCTGCTCCATCTCGAAAGCAAGCTCGCATACTTGGAGTGGAAACTCGACCATGCTGATGATAAGGCCCTAAATTCCAGAGACAACGAGGCTTTGCGATCGATGCGGACCTGGGAGGGGTTTGAAGAAAATGCAAAGGATGAGAGCCGTCTCGAAAATACGCAGATGAGAATCTGTGAGGATATAGACGCGACGTTGGCCAAATATCGTAAGCTATTACCCCTCCCGCATATGGTAGTACTATAAACATGATGTGTGTTAAGTATTGATTTGATTCAATAATTTCAAATAAAGCAGAAGCCGCTCTTCTACGCCAGCACCAGATATCAGCGTTACCAGAGCCGGAAGATCGGGTATTAGAAGTGCTCCAGACCCAATGTCGAGACTGGAGCCTTCACAATGGCGGCCAGCCTCTCCTGGCCGGCCTCGCGTCTGAGAGACACGACAAAAAGAACCGCCAGGACCTCATGGCGGTACGGAGACCGGTAGACAAGGACCCTCTCTCGCACTTCTTACAAAATCATTGGGTATTCAAGGTAATTATGGATACGCCAACATTGAACCCTATGTCCGTGCGCTCACATTGATCAAAAAAACAAGGCCACACCCCTTACGGGGGAAACGGAATACATCAACGAAACTCACGTCGCCTGGGGGGCCGCCATCATCAGCACCCTCGCCGCGGCCGTCCTTTTGCTCGGTGCCATCGTAGTCTTGCGAACCGTCAGTGACGAGAGGGCCTTGCTGGGGCTGATGGCCATGTTTATCGTGCTATTTGCCGCGAGCGTGGCTGTCTTGACGAATGCCAGGCGGGCGGATATCTAAAGCCAAACTAGCGTTTCTTCAAATAGGCGCATGTTAATTCGCTGAAGGTGGGGAGGGGCTGGCTGTGGAGGAGACGACGGTTTGGGTGGGGGAGTAGGTGGGGATGTATTTCAATCATGGAACCAAATATATTGTTATTCTGTTATGAAGATTGTGATGTCCGTTTTATCTCTTGCTTCCAAAGGCTAGGTACCCAGCTCCTACTCCCTAATAAAAGCCCCATGTCGAAAAGCACAACGAGTATCACCATCTCGGGTTGCGCGATCCCGGCTCGGACGTGCCAATGAAATGGGCCCCATACACAGACGTTTCCGCTATCACGGCCTGATCTGTATTCATTCCGGCAAAGGTGTTTGATTGTCCTCCTCCAGCGTTGTCATCATCTGTGCCGCCGGATGGCTGTCCATTCTGCATATGTACCCATTGTTATTAGCACTACCTCCCGTCGTCAACTATCCAAAGTTCCAAACCGTCTGCGACCCCCGTATTTGATCACTTTCATTGCGATGACCAGAGAAAAAAGAAGTCAAACTATCAAGGTACATACAACGCTGGACGGATGATCGGTCGGAGGCTGGGAAGTGTCTTGCGTTGCGGTAGAATTGGTCGTGTGGGAGCTGGACGTCGAGGTAGAGCCTGAGTCGGACATGGTGGCTGTGGGGTGTCAAAGACAAGGCCGATGAGATTTGGATGGTGGCAGGCAGTATTACTGCGTTTTCTCGGACTGGGAGAATGATGCTGGCTTGAATTTGTCTGAGTTGAAAAGTCGGACGACGACATCTGACTCCCATGACGGGGGTGACGGCAGTTCATGTAGTTATTGTACTGGTCAACTCGAAGTGATTTTTATTACACCTGGCTAGCTGTAGACTGGAAAGGGGGTGTCGTCCTGGATGCCCAACGTCTTGGCAAGAATGAGGGGTAACGCCCGAACCATTGAGGCGAACTGGGACCTCGGGGACGTCGTTGAGCCTCACGGTGACGGGTTGGTCTGCCGGCAGGCCTTCCTGGGGAAACACAGCAGCATGGCCTCTTATCTCCAGCCAACGAAGCGTAGCAAGAGTTCATAGCGATGCACACCCTGGTTTGCGCCGGTTCCTCGCTCATTGGACCACCTAGTAGAAGTGCAGATCCGCTTCTGACGCGAAGCCTTAATCCGTCAGTTCGGCATGGTAGTGTCTTGGATTGACATGTTGGTGATCTGGGAGGGCTGAGGATGGGTTCCAGGTAACTTATGGGTGCTGATTAGAAGGCTCAGGTAGGAGCTATTAATGTAGATCTGGGAGACTAAATATCTAGGGAATTTCCCCTTCAGCCTGTACCGACCACCGTATTTTCTGTTGGTCTTGGTTTCTCGTATAATTCCAACAGTTCTGTCCATTTCCTGGGATCCTCAATCCGTCTCCTTCGGGCAACAGATATGGCCGAGTCTCCCTTTTGATCCACGGCACGAGGATCGCACTTCCCAGTTGCCAGCAAGATTAGTGCAACCGGCTTAACGCCAGATGCGGACTCGGTAATTTCCGTGACGTGTAGCAAGGGGTTTCTGCCCGTCAAATCGGTGGTGCCAGGATCGGCTGCGGCTTGATCGATGAGGAACCGAACGGTTGGCAGGCGGTTGTCTCTCACGGCAATGTGGAGTGGCGTCATCCCATCCTCTTCCTTGGCTTCCACATTGACCTTGCCCGTCGCCACAAGGTATCGAACTACCTCGAGCCGACCTTTCGATGCTGACCACATCAGAGGCGTCCACCCTTTGGAATCCGGGCGATCAACCTGCACCTCGCCCGACTCGACGAGATATCTAACCACGTCAAGGTGTCCAAGGTCGGCGGCCCACGCCAGCGGAGGCCAGCCTTGTCGGTCCTTTGCATCTAGCCACGCTGCCGCCTCGCGGTGCAGCAGTCTTACTACCGATACATGACCGGCCCTGGCGGCCCACCAGAGCGGCGTGCGATGATCTTGATCCAGTGAATTGGCATCCACTCGGTCTGTACTCAACAAGAAGCTAACGACATCGACGTGTCCGTGCTTGGACGCCCATGAGAGCGCCGTCATGCCCTCATTATCGCGAACATCGGGTTCTATGTGCCCCAGGGCGATCAGCAGTTTGACTATGGATATCTGCCCGCGTGATGCCGCCCGGAGGAATGCTTGCGTCCGCGGCGGTAGTTCACCTTCCCGGATGAACACTGGCTCGGTAAAAAACTCGGGCCAGGGGACATGTGACGTCGTAAGAAGAATGAAAAGCAGCGTCTCATCGCCGCTGTCGAGAATCTTGGACCATGCCTGGGCGACGTTACCGCGTACGGTAAAGTCACGCTCGATACGAGGCCGGTCCCGGACTTCGTCAAAATACTGGTGGATGAGGTCCCGTATAGGTCCTGGCCTGCCGCATGTCGGCGTCGCAGCGGTGTGGAGTTCGAGGAACGTGGCAACAACGCTGTCGTTGCCGACAGCACGAGCGGCAAATAGCGGGCAGTGGTGTCGCTCGGTTGTCATTTGGAGAAAATACCAGGGGTCCGGATGCACCCGGCAGAGACTTGGGCAGTTCGCCTCGGCGAGAAGGTATAGGAGTGGAGCTTTTAGCGTGTGGCGACGAACTTCGCGGTGTTCAAACAGGTCCGTAAGTGTGATGAAAGACTCTAGATCCGCCCCGAGCATCTCAAGAAACGCAACCTGCGAAGTTCCATACTCCTGAGCCTTGTCCGCGTGGTAGAGCAAGCTGGTGACGGCGTAATGGAGGAGCGGGGACGATTTGAGGATAGCATCTCGACGCGTCTGGTATTCGGGTGAGGATGTCTTCAACAGGAGGGTATCGCGTGTACCGTCATCGATCTTGTATCCCTTCAAGATCGCAAGGGATGACATTTTCAGCCGTTCGTGGCTCTGGCCCTCAGGTCCTGGTCCATCTTGGAGGGCAGGCCATAGCTGCGTGAGGCCGCCTTCGTCGAGCAGGTAGTTCCTGACGGATTCATGGATAAACTGAACGGTTGGAGGAATAGACGGAGCAACTTCCACTAGGCCCTTAGACGAGTCGACAATGAGCCTGCGCATTATATCTGCGGTTGGGAGAGTGATGCCCTGCCCGACAGGTTGACTCTCGATGTCTCCCTTGAAAACGGCGCTCGCAGTGATGGCGTGATACAGCTCCTCGAGTCTTAGTGGCCGCCGTGAAAACAACACCCACTGGATGCACAAGAGGAGGTTTCCATTTCCCTGGTCCTCTCGGGTCATGATATCGTGGATCAGAGAGTGAAGGCCGCTTGGGATACGTGATAATACGTCCCGGAGCGAAGAGAGCCTGCCTCGGTTGTATTCCTTGTTGAGCAAGTCGATGACCAACGCGGCCCACATGAACACGCCTTTGGCTTTTGCCTTAACATCCGATCTCAGCTGAGCCGCATCATCATAACCCATAAGCTTCAACTCGCTATCGACGTAGTTTTCAATGTCTTGCGAATGACCCTCCTGTCCCTCGAGGTCGAATTTGAGACCTGTCGTAATGTCGAAGGCAGGAAAATGCCTGCTGGAAAGACAGACGCGGAGATTGATACCGTGTGTGACGGTGGCCTCTCGGCTCATGGTCTCGAAGAATGACAGCATATCGCTGATTTGGCTCTCGTTGCACTCATCAAGTGCATCGATATAGCAGACCAAAGCGGTGCCGCCGAGCTCGAGAACTGCCTGTTGGAGGACCGTCTTCAGTGACTCGATACTCCACTCATACCCATCGTTGGGTTCCACGGTAAGGGCAAGCACGTCGAAAGCTTTTTGCAATCTCGGCGCCTTTTCCAGGATCTGGAGTAACAATGACCGGTACATGCCCAGCATTGATCTTTCCAACTCGTGCCCCCGAGCATTGAAGAAAAACGATATGACGAGTTTGTCCTTCTTCTTCCGTTCGCGATCGAGAGCAAACTTCATGAGCATGGATTTCCCGGTACCAGCATGCCCTCTGATCCAGAGAAACCCGTGGTGGGCCGTCAGTTTGGATGCATTGGTCCAGTCGAGGTACTCTGGCTGTTCGAGGAGCCACTGGCACGTTTTGGGATGGGAGGCCTTGATGGCCAACCTGCGAGCGTCAATCCGATCGAAGCCTAGAGTTTTGAGAAGAATCTTTCTACTGGCTTTTGATAACGATCCAGGGCCGGCCTCGTCGGTCTCCCGGTCCAAGGCTCGACTGCCGGCTGCAATCTTGGTGAGGACGGTGGCGACCTTTTGGAACTCAATGTCATCTGGACCCGAGAACCGACACATCTCCATGTGGTTTCGGTTGATGTGCTGTGTCATCTCGATCGCGGGGAGATCCATCGAAGACGACATGTCCTCAACTACCTTGTCACCATTCAAGACGGCAATTCCGTGCCGTTCTTGAAATGAGTGGATCATCCAGCCCCGCCGGTGCGCGAGCGGACCGAACTCGTCTCTGAGTTCCCGTAGACGCTCTGAAGTTGGCAATAGGGTGTCAATAATCTGCTTGTTTGCCCGGTAACCGAGAATCTTTGCAAGGCTCTCGGCGACGCTCTTGAGCAAGCCTCGCGGGTCTGATCCTCTGTGTGGCGTCCCAAAGAAGATAATGCCGACTGTTGCGGTGAACACGTTTTTGAGGTGAGAGTGGCCCATGTAACAGCCGCTAGACCTGCGCAGTGCTTCCTTCACGACGATGCCGCCCAGGCTGTGTGCAACGAACAAAATGGGCCTCGTCGGGCAATTCTCTCTCTTCGCGGTGATCTCCTGCAAAAAGTCCCATGCAATGTCGTACACTTGACTCTTGCTCAAGGCAGGGCCAAAGGTAGCATGTCTGATATGTGTGTCGTATCCGTATGTCATCACCCGGGCGCCTGGCAACACGTCCGGAACGAGGTCCCGAGGCCAATAGACGGCTTTGCTTCCGTCCGAACGTTGGCTGGCGTCGGTGAAGGGCATGATGCGGCGGACCTTATTAGGTCGCTCTGAAGCACCAGCATCCTCGCCTCGGGCAAGACTGTGGCCGTTCTTGAGAGTCCATGTCCGCTGGGGATCGCCCGTGAACCCGTGCACAAATATCACACTTTCGAAGCAGTGGTCAGCGACTGTTCGTCAGGTGGGACCGTTTCGGAAGGCTGTAGGGGCACATTTCACATACTCGATTTCTGCATCAGCGGGTCCAGCTACAATCGTAGTGAGCCCGTTTGGCGATATCGCCTGTTCGTGCAAAGCGGCATTGGTTTGTTCCATTTTGAAACGGTCTGCCGTTGAACAAAGGCGGGTAAACGTGCCGTACTGTTGTTGTATTTGGCCCCACTGCTAAATAGATTGTCTAGAGGAACATCGCCCCGAGAAATCGTCATCCCCCACCATTTTGAAATCGCTCGCCCGCCCAGGCAGCCGCGCAGGCAGCCACGAAGGCAGGCAGCAGGTCGTTCCTTACACGTGCACTCGATGTTCTCCCGCTGCAATTGGATGATTACGTAACCTGGGAGTAGTTTCCGGTACCAGGCCTCTAGATTGCTTCCTTTCGAGCTGTCTGTCTGGAGTCTGGAGCATAGCTGTACTCTGGGTTTCCCTGGCACGCTGAGCAGTGAGCAGTTAGTCGCTCCACAGTCCTGGCAGGGATTTGGCGACATTAGGTACACAAGTCAATAACGAGCCTGAGAGCTTGAGACGAAATATTCCAATACCTATCAATCGCATTAACAAGGTAAGGTATATATATTGCATATATCAGTTGCGCAATCAGCTGTGTGCTATACTTTCTCTCAATGCCCGATGAAGAGATCTAGGAGCATTAACTCCCAAACCCCCCAACTCGTCGCGTGTTTTCAACCGCTGCGTCTGCCCACCGCGGACAATACCACACACACCCTTTGTTGAAGTTGAGACGATCCGCTTCCACCGCGCACGATATCAACATCGGGAGCTGGGCGCATTGTCTGGCAGGAAGACGTGGTGAGTCACAGCCTTTGAAGTCGTTCCTTCTTAGTCGTCAATGACGCCAGTGTTCCTGATGCGGACGACAATGAAGAGCTCCGACCGTGGATCTCTCATCCCCTCCACGACGTAAGGTATTGAATACCCATTCCCCGGGGGCTCCTCTTCCAATTCCCCACTGATCTAAACAAAATTTGGGTTGGCCGAGCTCGCAAGGCAGCACAGGCTCGTGCAGTGCTATTATTTGGACCGCCGACTCCCCGCCGTAGACCTGTGCCTTGCTCTTGCGGACTGTCTTTTGTTTTGGCGAATGGGATGAACGGGTATATGAACGGGGATGACAATGTGAATACCTACACGATAAGGACTCCCCTGCTAGCCCTCCCCTCCCGACAATGGTTCGGACGACGACTTCGAGCAAACCGGGTGCCGGCTCAGCGCTGGCGTGGTGACGACGATGGGACGGAGGGGGAGAGGGCGGAAGTCGCGACGACACTGACATTGAGAGGTCGTTGTTGGGACGAAAGTAGGTAGGGAAGAAGGAAGAAGTTATGTCGGTGCCGGCCCGGCAAATGATATCATTCCGTACGGCGATGCAAATACCTATCGGGCTTTGACATGTTATTATTGATCTGTTTCTTATTCAGTAGTTATTAGATCCTTTCCTTCCTCATTTTATTTTCCCGTCTGTTCCTGTCCTGTCTCGTCCGACAAGACCACTTACTTCTTCCTCGCAACTTCACTACCTTACCGCTTCCTCACATACCTATTCTACTTTTGTTGCACCCACAAAACCAAAACCGCCATTACGTACAACTCTCACGATCAAAATGGTTCTGTTCGCCTTCCGAGGTGAAATGCAACCGAGAAATTTTGTGTTGTGCTGTGTTTGTGTGTTTGTGTGTGTTGTTTCACTCAAAAGCCTTTCAAAATTATTGAAGGTGTTGTGTTTTGGAGTCGCATCACGAAAAAAATTGTAAAAGACTGTTGTGGTTGTGGTGGGTGGTTCATAAGCGGACTTATCTCGGAGATTTTGCAAACATGGTCCGGTGGTGTAGTGGTTATCACATCGTTCTTATAGTGGAAGCTTGCCCTGTTTGTGTCATCATCGGGGTTTCCGTCTATGGCTAGAAATGCGAATGTCCTGGGTTCAAGCCCCAGTCGGACCACTCGGTTATTTTTTTGGCGTGCTTTTTGGGGGTGTTTGATTGGATGGGACTTGGGCGGGGGATCGCTTGGGGGGATTTCTCCACTTTTGATGTTTCTTTAACTCATTGTTTGGTTTGAAAGGGGGTTTTGGATGTCGACTTTTTTAGACATAAACTTTTCTGGGAAGAAGAGGAACTGAGATATGAATAGGTTGTCTCTCTGTTGTTACCGCTGGGTTTATTCTTTGTGTACATATACAAGAGTATTGTGTTTAGTAGTGTAACTTGGAATTTCGAGTTTACGGGTGTTCTGATCTTCAGATCTCGTTGTCGGTTGATGAAGAACCTCGATGGCATTCCCAGACCTCTCTGCCTCTGCCTCTGCCTCTATCTCTTCATCTGTCTCTGGCTTTGTTGGTGTCTAGACGAATCATATCCCCCAACTTCGTTCTAAGATCACATCCCTCCCACCGGTTAGATGTTCAAGACTCAGTTAAACTCCTCGGGCCGCTGGCCCCGGAACGGACAGGCTGGAGACTACCATCGGCACATACTCCCCTTGCCTGCTACATATTGGTATTGATAGTGACCTCAGCGCGCGGAGCATCTGACCATTGTGAAACATATCATCTTCTGTACTTCGCCGGGGTAAGGTACCGTGCCTCGGACGAAGGACCAAGCGTTGTGTGCTTCTGTTCTAAAATGCAACCCGGCGACGACTTCGTTGCGTGGGCGCCATCGTGATTTCCGCCTCTTCTTCTATATTGTTCCCTCTACGGTGTTGCGGCGTTGGCGTTGTTGGTGTCGTTGAAGTCTTCTCTTCCTCCTGCTGTCCTGGCTATAGCGTTACAGCTGCAGGCTCCGGAAAACCCTCCCTGGGGAGATTGGGACGGGAAAAGGCATTCTGTCGGGATGTGATATTAGAGGAGGCGGTGCTAGGGGATCCGACATAAGACGGGCTAGCCGCTGCTACACGTAGCGCTGGCGATATAAATCGTATCGCTTTTTGCAAACATGCTCTCCCTCTCTCAAGATTTCATTAACGTCAACAAGGCCCTGAAGACATCTCTACATCGCAGTATCGCAGTCATACATATCGTAAATACCAACCTACCGACCTATACTACCATGTACACAAGAAAGCAGGTGCACAGCCAACCTTCCTGCATGAATAACTGCTGTATTCTAACATTATCTCAACAGCTCCGCCAGACACCACCACCACCACCGACCACCACACCACCGTCCGCACCTTTATTCAGCAGGCTCATCAAGCCCTCGCTCACGATATCAACAACTCTACTTACCTACCTACCTACTTACGATTCAACCGCCGTCGCCATATTCCGTCCGTCAAACCAAACAGACCTATCCCGTAGTTAAGAGACTTACATCAAATAACAAGCCCATAACACATCCAGACAGAATACAGACCGATACCACCAACTGTGAAACACTAAAGATCTCCGCAGGGAATCTTGTGTGTGTGTGTATCGAGGTAAGAACTAGCCCAGCCCTCGCTGGGCCAAGTCATCTACCTAAGGTATCTATCTATCTATTCTGTTTTAGACCCTGATTTAACCAGGTTGGCTCCGAATAGCTTCACCCGTTTAACTCAGTTGGCGGCAGGCAAGTAAAACAAAGAAATATAAAGTGGTGACCGCTACCCGTCGGGGTGCCTGAATCGCCACACGGACATCCTATCACCAAATCTTCCACAGACCATTACAGTCACGGCCCTGGCTGGGGATCGTGCTGACATATAACCACACTTGGAATTTTAGGGTGCTGCTGACCTTAAAATTCTGGCAATCCTTTCGGAGGAAGCCCAGTCGTCACAATTATATCACCATCGTATGACGAACACCAGCATACGCTAGAGCACAAAATATTTGCATGTCCAGACTACCTATCAACCTTGCCTCCCTCAAAAAAAGAAATGGGTATTCGATGAAATGACCGTTTTGTAAACCCAAACAAAAGGAAGCGGGGAAAAAAAACCTCAAAACAGTTCCTTAGCCCATAAGAATGCAATGCCCTGTCCAATGTATCCCAACAATGCTTGCTTTCCCGCAAGGCCTGGTCCCTTAGGTTCATCTCAACCGTTACGCCTGCCGACGAAACAGCCTCTTTGTAGCCCCAACCTTGCCCATCTCTCCAAACTTGCCATCCATCAACGCCTGCGCACCCGACGACGACTCCGACACCTTGCGCTCGCCGCTCGCTATCCGCACCTTTTCCTTGACGCTCTCCACCCACGCCTTGCTCTCCTCGCTCATCTCAATCTGTTTCGCCCGCGGCCCCGCCATCCCCAGCGAGCTGTCCTCCTCCGCCCAACTAAGACGCGAGCTGGATCTCGACTGGCCCGAGTCGCCCGACGACGGTTCCGCCTTGGCCATAGTAGCCAACGGCGTCTTGGGCGGCATTTCGTCCGCCGCTGTGCTCTTTCTACTCTTCCGTACATTCAAGGGGGTGATGGGCGAGCGCGCCTCCTGCGCTGACTGCGGCCGCGGCGGTGTCGAGGTCGCACGGGTCTTGACGCTCGGAAGATCCTTTATCTCGACCTTGCTCTGACCGGATCGGCGTCCATGATGGCTGGCATACTCCTTCAGATACTCCCCCAAATCGGCCCAGCCACCGCCGACACGAACCATGACACGCTCACCATGTTCACCAACACACCGGATAAATAGTTTGATGGGCGCTTCGCCATTTGACCTAGAAAGATGGTACAGCTTGATCTCCTGGTTGCCGTGTTGGTGGCGGCTTCGGTTATTGCGACCGTACGCCGGGGCTAGCGTGAACGAGGGGGTGCCGGCCCGAGACGAGGTGGAGATCGTCGACAAGCTAGACTGGCTGCGAGGGTAAGGGTCGGGCTTTGGCGGCTTTCGAGTCGGCATGTTGAAGTCAGGAGGGTTCAGGTTGATGGCAGGTTCCGCCTTCAGCCGGATCTTGGCGGGTACGGACTCCAGAATCTCGCTGATTTGTTGTTGCAGTTGCTCATCCGAATTGGTGGCACCTGCCTTACTCGGGCTCTCAAAGTCTCTTGACATGTCATCCTCCAAGAATGACGATTTGACCGGGGTCCTCGGACGCGAGTCATCGTCGGGAACCTCGGCCACGGTCGGCATATCGTGAAAGCTTACCGACAGCGACCTCGTACTGGACCGGAAGGCTTGTGGAGATCCCTCTAGACTGAGATCGTCGCTGGGAATGAGATGAAGATCGGAATCCCGTAACCGTGGCAGTTCGGGTGTCCCGTGCTCCAGCTGATCACTGGAGAAGTCCATGAAGCCGCCGCTTTGAAGCCCACGAATGACGGTGGACGGATTCGACAATTCGCTGTCTCGCCTCGGCCGTGGCAGCGTTGGGAGCTCTGGCTCGGGAACATCTGTTTCGCCGGGCCCTCCAAAGTCAAACTCGGACTCAGATCGGTGGTCTAACTGATCTTCAGTTTGTGCAGGGTTTGGAACCATGCTTGGCCATTCGTCCACGTCCTCATCCACATCCGGCAGTTCACAGTTTCCACCAATCGATGTCCCATCGAACGAGGTGGCTTCCTTTTCCCCAACCCCGCCGTTCTCCTTGCTTTCCCGCGTCTCGAGCTCTTCAGGGGGCTCGACTTTTATTAGCGGGGTGGGGGATGCCTCCCTGGTGCGGAAGGAGATGTCGAGCGAGGTAAATGTTTCAGTCGGCTCGCTAGGACGGCGCGAGAAATTGCCGACCGACGGCTCGGATTCCATGGAGTTGGTCTCCGTTCCAGTGGGTGAAACAGCGTCGTCCTCCTGCGCCGGTGGCGCTGGTGGAAGGGAGATGCTGCTCGTTTTGATATCGTCAGGCACCCCTTCCGCCTGTGGCTGGTTCACTGGCTGAGGGGTCCTTCTTTTCATGATTCGGGCCCAATCGGCCTCTCTGATCTTTTGCTCACAGGCAACTGTCCACTCCCCATATCGTCGTTCGAGAGCGTCCACGCGATCGATCCAATGCTCGGGCAATGTCTCCTCCGAGCCTTCAAGCATATCCAACATCACGTCAAGATTCTGCCCTGATTTAGCGACCTTCCGCTCGAGAATGGACTTCATGATGTCGAACTCTTTGCGGGACAACGTCGAGAAGGATGGACTTTCTGGGGACGCATCGTCATTAACTGGTTTGGAGCTCGAATTGATGGCGTTCCAGCCCGATTGAAGGGCGCTCTCGGCATCGGTGATAGATCTCAAAAAGACGGGGATCTTCTTCAGGACAAGCAGTCGGACAGTCCAGGTATTCATGAGCCTGGTGAGGCGCGAAAGATTCGGTAGTGCTTGCATAAGAGTGGCTGTAATTAGGGCCGTCAAGTCGTCCATGGTCGCGAAGGCAGCGAGGGACGACATCGGGCGGTTAGTATCCAACATGGGAGAGCCAGGCCGAGAGAGCGGCATGATGTGGTTGTGGAGAACCTGGCTCTTAATCTCTTCGACATCAAGATCCTCCATGCCTCTTGATATCTCTTTTATCCGTCCTTCGAATTTGGCGACATCGGTTGCTAACACGCCGCCATAGTATTTTTCTTCAGGAAATTCGTCGCCGCGTGTTTGTTGCTCGTCATTGGAGTGAAACAGCCGCCGTCGTGCCGGAGTCGGTGCCTCGAAGCCGGCCGAGCCACCGCCCGACGGCCATGGCCACGCCATCAGCTCCTCGAGCCATTCGTGGATGTTCTTGGATGCGATAGCGGCTCGCAAGGCAAAAGCCTGCTCGGTCGGAGTAGCCATGTCCATACATTGTTTCAAGGTGCCCATGGGGTTCCGGAACGCCTCGACGGCAGCTCTGGGTGTCAAGTTGGAGAGGAGGTCGTCGGTGCCGCGTGGGAACGTCGGGGAATCGGCCGTGGGCCGCGTCTGCCGACCGCGCGGCAGGCGGAGCTCGTGCTGGAACGGATCGGCCATGGTGTATGAAGACAGCAATCGCTTCGGCGGCAGTCAGGAGTCGGTGAGATCAATGGAGCGCGACATAGTGGCCATGCCTACGAGCCCGACGCGATTGGAAAGCTGGGAAGCTGGACGGCCATGGCAATGACGAAGGTGCGTTTGTGGCGATGACGGAGCTCTGATTCGCTGGCTCCGAGACCGCTTTTCCGGTGTTTGATCGGGTTCCCCGCCCCTTTATTCCGAAGGCCAACGCAGCTGGATGAGGTGGACAAGTAGGGCGTGCGTTGCAAGTGTCTTGGTTCTCGGGTAGTGGCAGCAGCTCGGATGGAGAGAGTCGGCGCGCGTGGCGGGTTGCAGCAGGTGAGGTGGAGCACAGCTTTAAGAGGATATTGGAGACAAAAAAGAGCGACGTGATGTGAAACGGCGGATAAAAAGAACGAGGAGGCGCGATGCGGCGCACGACACGACGGGACAAGCACGCGAAGTCGGGCTTTTGGGTGGATGCGCACGCACCGGCAGAGTCAGAAATAAAATATAAAATGGCGATTTTGGAGATTTTGGTGCCGGACGAAGCAGGCGCCGCCGCCAATCGACTTTCTCACCAACGCCAAATTGCACGGGCCCAGTTCTTCTTGGCCACCGCGGCGCGTGCAGCTGCATGGAAGACGTGTCGCACGGACAAATCTGCAATCTCTCTGGCCCGCTAACAGAGTCTCCATCGCTTACGCCATTTCTCTGCAGACACCCAAGTGTCTCTGTTAGGATCCACCAGCCCCGTCGATCGCACATCTTGGTCAAGGGCAGGGATCCGGAAAGCCTTCTCGCCTTGCCAAATCCGGACATTGAACAAAACAAACTGGACAGACAACCAACGACAACGAGGACAAAATTTGTGACATCCAACTGTGTTCATTAGCTATTCACCGACATCGATCAAGGCATAACCCGCTACTTTTGAATCCAAACCCAATCGCTCGGTCTCTCTCTATTGGACTCCTGCTTCCATTCCCATTCGCCGCAAATAACTGTTCCGATTGTCGGAAACTGGTTCCACCAACCCCAATACCAACCGTTCACGTCATTACCTTGTTATCCTGCTGCAGACCTCGTAGATGCATCACACGCTGGTCGGCTCCTTCAGCATATTCATCCAGTCTCCTGCTTCTTCGGGAATCGATTCCAGACATGGCTCGTAAGACGGCTCGATTTGCTCAAGCATACCCTGGACCTCGCCAGCGCCTTCGTAGCCAAAGTCGACAAAGTCGGTAATGTCGAAATTCTGATTCCCAGTGGTCTGCCAATCCATCGTGTTATTGTCCTCATATACCCGCGCATCCATGCCGAAATCGTGGCTAGCCAGCGCCTCCGAGTGGTCAGATGCATCCCCGCAGGAATCATCGTCCGAAGCTGGCGGCGAGTGTTGGATCCCCCCCTGCCCACCGAGCGTCAACGCCGATAACGACATGTCCGTTTGACGTTTCGCTGCGAACGGAGGGTACTCCGGTGGTGGCGTCATAGCGGGCTCGCCCATGGCTGGCCCCGTCGGCGGGCCGTTGAAAAGAGGGCCACCGGACTGGTCCAGGTTGGGAATCTTGATGCCGAATCTCTGAAGCATCATGGCGATAACACGTGTCGCGTAATCAGCCACCGGATAGGCATCTCTTAGCTGGTTCAGCACCATCATGCACACCTGGAAGCATTCGAGCGCCGTCTTATCCGGTGTCTTGTGCGCCGTCGGAAGCTCGAGCAGGTGGATCAGAGTGGCCGGCATCGTCACCGTGACGCCGACTGTTGGAAGCCGCCGCACCATGTTGTGTTGGAGCAGTCGCCCGGCAATATGTACCGTGGCCCGTGATGACGCCTTCAGGCGTGACCGTGCGAATGCCTCGATCTCCCGCGCCTTGGTCGTGTCGTGGCCGACGCTGAAGTGAGGGCGGAATAGCGCAGATACGGCAGCGTGGTAAAGCATGTTGAGCAAACTCCGGTGTAAAGTCACCGGCTCGAGCCCATTCGCAACGTCTTCACCCTCGGTCTCGCGATATATGCAGGACTCGGGCAGCGAATCCTTCCATTCCCTAAGCTCAGCGTCGACGCGGAGCACATCGTCCCAGTTACCCAGCGTCTTCTTGGGCAGCATCATGTACGGGCTGTTCGCGGGTTGGCCGCCTGTGTCGCCAGGCGACAAGACGCGATATTGCGTCTGGAGCAGGTGGCTGATGACGACCGTGAGTTTGGCCTGCTCGATGCACATCAGAGCCAGCTGCCTCTGCATCCCTATGCTGTGCGCAAAGACACACTGGGGACTCAGGTTGCCATCCGGCAAGGGCCGGAAGCAGAAATCATCCTCGACCAACATGGGCACGTCAAAATCTTGGTTATCGATGCGGGGCGGACGGCGAACCCCAAGGGCGATCAGACGGTCTCGCACGAAACATGACCACCAAAGCCGCTTCCACATGTGTCGCCTCGATTCCGAGAGCATGGAATTCCGGTTGGGGTCATGATTCAGGCCGACTGTACGGGCTAGCGAAACGGCGATTCCCATCCAGTGCCATGTATCTTTCTGGTCATCGGGCGTCTCGTACCAGTATGTCATTAGGAGCAGCGCCTGGATGACCGTGATCTTGTTGGTCTCCAAGTCGAGGTCATAGAGTTTCTGCAGCATGTTAGCTGCCTGTCGCGTTTAGACATCATGATACCCACTCTTGCTCGGAAGAAAAGCGTCTTCCGGGCCTCCCTCCTCGACCCAAGACCACCTTGTTGAAGCAATTCCGGGCTAACAAAAGCGGCGCCAGCAAACATGATGGCTTGGAACAAAAAGAGGCTTATGGACCCATTGTTTTCACTCATGGACTCGAGGAACCGGTGCAAGTCGACTGCCGGCAAGAAAGGGTAGACATATTCGACATATGACTGCAGTAGGGCGTTCCGCAAGGGTTCGTCGGGAATCGTCAGAGCACCTTTGCTCTGCAGGTACGCGATATCCTCGGCGGGGATCCTATCGGGAATCGGTCTGATGAAGCCGGGCAGCTGCACCATCGGCTTCTCGAGAGGAGGTGTGGCCGCCGGCGCTGCAGCATTCGACCAGGCTCCCGGTATTGGGATACCGCCGAATTGAAACTGGGCTGGTGGCTCCCGAAGAGAGTTTGGAATGCTCAACGGCGCTAACGGTTGGGGAACTGCAAAACCAGTTAGCCGTCTTGGTCACCTCGAGAGCGCCGCATGCGCGGCTGGTTCACGGCTAACATAACGGGTGAGCACGATAGCTCTGTTGGGGGCCGCAGTGTCCCATGCCCGTTCCAGGCAGACCTGCCGGCATATGACCGGCATGACCAGCAATGCCTTGAGGAGGAACTCCATTTGGAACAACCGCCGATAGATGCGGCGGTAGCATATTCTTCCTAGGGGAGCGAATGCCTGCATCAGTACTGACACCGGACGTGCCGGAGGAGCTGACTCACTTGCGACGCCGACTCTCTTGGACAAAACACTTAACGCCGTCATATTCGCAAGTGGTGCAGGGCATGCGATCGACAACATTACACCTGACCTTGCGACTTCGACAGTTGGAGCAAGCCCTGGCCGCTCGCCTTTTGGTAGTCTTTTGGGTCGCTGGCTTGCTCGAGTCCTGTGGACTCTGACTGGCTGCCTCATCGGGCGTCGATGATACAGTCGAGCGGGCTCCGGGTGAAGGAGCATTGGGGGAAAAGTCCGCATCTGTCGTGAGAGCGTCCATGGTCACAAGCTCACGTGCTCCTGTCCGTCAGAAGCATGTGAAGAAGGCCGTCACGGTGCTGTGAGATGAAGGGCGAAGTTGGACGCCGGTTTGTTTGTGTGGAGGATGTCAAAACCTCAACAGCATGGGAGCAGCGTAGAGCTTGTAGAGCTCGGAGACGACATACGCAAGGCTGAGGTCGGAAAGGGGAACACGAAGAAAGACACATGGTGGGCAGAGTGGGGAGGCGAATCTTTTATTCCCCATGGCGGACGACGAAGAAGGGGCAGACCAGCAAGGTCCACGATGGCGGTACGTACCTGGCTTCCCCAGGATAGGTACCAGATCGAGACAGGGACAGGTCGAGCGCGCGCCGCAGAGAGCCACTCGTCATCATCGGCGATTGGATTTGACTCCCGATTTTTTATTTTCGCTGTCCATGTATCCGTAGATTGAGGCCATACCTTACCAGACCATCCGCAGGGCCAGCATAGGTATTGTATTGTACCTAAGCAGCAGCACAGCTCAAACATCGCAAGCGCGTGAAGCCGTTGGGACCTTTCGTCGACGGCGATGGCGAGACTCACATGTCATCGAAGCACATCATCAACGCTCGGTGGGCTCGGCTGCGTCTCGCTGCGGGTATTGGCTGGATTGAGCCCTTCACCCGACCCCGGCTTGATGGGGCCGGCCAAGATAGCGCCACCCCTGTCCTCCACCAAAACTCCAACATCATTTCACCAAGCCCCGCCCCCTCAGAAAATCCAGGAAAGCCCTCTTGACCTGCAAAGCATGGCGGCCAATCACAGAAACATCAGCGCCGTCGGCCACGTGCCATGCCCGACCGCAGCCTCCGTCCGACTGGAGACGGGGGTGGCCAACAAGAAGGCGATAGCTCCGAGACGTAGGCGGATGCGATCAGGTAGGGTCAGGCGGCCAGCCAAACTCCATTATCTATGGAGTTCCGACGCCCCCGGAAACATCCACGGCAGATCCACGATAGAATACCAGATAGGCACAAGTTGGAGCGCGCGCGCAGGAGCACACTGCGAGATCGCTTAAACAGGATCCTGTTGTCCATGCTGGGAAGCCGAAGCGGTCGAGACCAATGGCGAATATCGGGACGGGTCCATTTGTCCGAAGCAGCGAAACGCGAAACGGCAGCCGCACCGCGCCCTTCCCCGGCCGGGGTTGTCTCCGCAGCGTTCCATCCGCCAAAGAAAAGTCGGCGAGACTCGGGGCCATGCTCGCATGGACGACTTTTGTTGGAAACATGAGCACGTGCTTCTCCCAAAACTCTCAGGTTTCTTGAGTGGTTCCAGGTTGACAAGGCTACTCGAGTCAGTTGCTCGTCCCATGGATCCGCTGCGCCGTTTCACTCTTCCGGGCCTGCCTTGATGCCTACCTAGGTACGATTGTTCATGGACGAAACGAAACAGAGGACAGAGACAAAGGTAAACCAGGTTTCCCTTCTCCTTTCTCTATCTCTCACTGCCGGACCAGGACCTGCTGCCATCGCTTCGATCGCAGCCGATTTATTCTCGATGACGATGCAGGCACGGCCGAGACGGGTTTGGAACGAGTGAAAAAATGCGGACAAGGCGGGGTGATTTCGCAACCTGGATTTCGACCGCAGCGGAGCCCCGCGCCCCGCCGATGGCCCGTCCACGGTCCGCGCACCAACGAACCCCGGGGCAAAAACCACGCCGAAATCTCTTCCGTGTAAACGACCCCGGATTCGCTTGCATGTTCATCAATGAGGGGAGGGGAGGGGAGGGGAGGGGGGCGTGCTGTATTCTTCCCCAGGTTTGTTCTGTCTGTACGTGATCGCCGGGGACGCCTGTCGGAAGGTGAACTGGACGCCATGGCCTGACCATCATGTCTTGACACTATAATCACCCAATGAGAAGCATTTGATGTCGTAAGTCGGTGTGGCAGAGCAGGATGTTTCTCTCGGTGAGAGAACCGGGATGGGAATACTAAAATCTGGTAAAATGTCCGCCCCTCTCTCTCTCTCGACCAAGTGCCAAGGCTTGGATTCTTGGAAAGGGTCTTGATGAGTAATGGACTTAGTATGAGTGACGATTTATTTACCAAGAACGGCCCCCCTTGTGGTGGTTGCCAGTTGGTGTGGTCCCAAACGGTGGAGGTGCTTCCCCGGTTCCGCGCCGCAACATGGGGTCCCGAAAAGCTGGGGTTGAGGCGGGTTTGTGGTTCGGCATTTACTTTCTGTGGAAAGGGACTGAGTTGTGGTTCGAGAAGTCGAGATGCTAATGACGGCAACTTCCATCACCGGATGACAAAGTGTGTAGGGTATGTACGGGATGAGCTCCGAATTTTTTCGAGACGTCTAGCGTTAAGCTTGGCGGTAACGTTCCGCTGTTTGGGAAATGGTCTAAGTCCAAACACGGCTAGAATCGGTATGCTTCTTCAGCGACGCCTCTTTAATGTGGTGTTGGACCTGTCGTGTAACAGACACTTGCATCCTCTCCAACGGCGCGTTGGGGCTGTCATGGATTACGTAAACTTACACCTCTGGAGACGATGTCGGTGACAGGTCACATCCCACAGCATCGCCTCTTCCGGAGAGTTTCGTATATACTTGCTTCTTTTTTAGATTACCTGAGCAGTGGTTATGTCGGAGGACATGTTGATGAGAAAGACTGAGCTGGTGTGCTCTGGTAATCCGAATTCCTGCTTCGGGTCTCAAATTCGCTACAGAGAGATACGGCGATGGGAATAACCCCTTTCCAGCCACAGCTCGAGATCTATCAAAGAAGGAATCTGTGCTCACTGAACAGCTCAATACGAAGGTAATTCTGTTGCCCAGGATATACTTCATATTCTCGAAAAAAGTCAAGATCGAGCCACCTTCACCATCGTCAAGCAGCTGCCGGTTGACATGTATCAACCCTGTGTACTAGGCAAGACGAAAACGTCCAGGTGCTAAGACACCCACGAAGTATGGACCTAGGCACAAGTCGGTCGTAGACCGAGCTAGTTTCTCAACCCTCACGGTCGCGACTTTGAAGATTTTCCCGGGAAGTGCTCTTGGACAAAAAGAGTGTGCAACATCGGACCCTCGAGCACCTACTCTAAAAACATCTAAAACCCCTTCCCCACGAACGAGAACAAATTCCTTCGGCTGCACTGGTTGAACAAATCGAGTCTATCAGTTTTGCAAAGACCATACCCACCTGCTTGCTCCCGACACAAATACACACCACAATATCCTACCCACCCCTTCAACTAGCATTCCATTCAAATCCAAGAAGAAAAAAGATCAAAAAAATAATCAAACTTCGCAAGCCGGGAATTGAGCCCGACGTGGGGGTCGAACCCACAACCTTGAGATGACATAAGTCCTCTTTAAGAGTCTCACGCTCTACCGATTGAGCTAGCCGGGCGCTTGCTGGCATTGCTCCATCTGTTTGTTGTTGAGGAGCGAGTCAGTTAGAGATGTATATATATATTCCGCGCGGAGAATAGTTTGTTTTTCTGTGTGTGCGAGTCAGGGCATGTGGATTTGATTCTCCATCGAATTTCCAGATATTTCAATGGATGGAGGGATGGTGGATACCTGGGTACCTACTCTAGGCTGGTGCAGATACAACAAGGGTGCGGAGGTAGAAAGATATGGACTTTGTGGGACTTGAAGTTGTTGTGTAGGGGAAGAGGCAGGGCTCGAAATCAAACCGCCGACGAAATCAGGATATACTTGTCGATTTTTGTTACCTACCTACCACTACCTATGTGTTTCATTCCCGGCTCGATTTGAAAATATACTGAGTACATATATATTCCAACTATGTGAGCTTATTGATGTGATTCATTCGCGTTTCAATATCTGCTCCAGGACGCAGCAGAGAGTCCTATGCGAGTGCCAACTCATCGGCCCCTGAGGCTTCCCTCCTCGATACACCAGACGTCAACTTCCTTCACTCCTTACACTGTCTCTAGGTTTCCCATTATACCACTGACTTATCTGAGACTACCCACACTCCCTATGCTGTCTCGTGCATCCAGCTACTCACTATCGGCATACTATTGCCCGAAGCAACCTGCGTATGTGACGGAAGCAAAGCATTAATTGTGTCCTGGCCATGTAAATCTGCGGTGCCTGTCACATCCCCGTGTAGAATACTCGCCACTTCTATCGAATCTAGAATCAAGACAAACAGCTCAGAAATCTACCATCACGGCTTCCTCAACCCCTTCCCAAGCAACTCCCTTCCAACCTCCTGAATCAGCCCCATCCCTGCAAACTCCTTCACCTTAGCCTTGGCCAACACCAGATCCTCAGCATCCATCGTGCGAAGCAACTCAGCCAGCTCCCCCTCCAGAGGCAGCCGATACGCCAGATAGCCAAGCGCCTGCAACATCCCCTCGAGCGCCTGGGCCGATGTCTCCTCCTGCCCGATAGCCTCGATCACCGATGCCGCCAGCTCGGTCTGCTCCTCTTCCGAAAGTGCATCTCCCGGCCCTTCGCGCCGCTTCTTCGCGTTGACAAGTGCGACGTTGAAGAGCAGCGCGGCGGCCGCGACGCGTACGTTGCTGTGGCTATCATCGAGAAAGCTGGTAGAAATGAGCTGCGTCACGGCGGCGCGGAGGGCACCGTGCGATACCACCTGGTCGGCGTAGAGGCCACTCGAGAACAGGTTGCAGGCCAGATGGAGGGTTATGAGGCGGAGGGCATAGGGACAGGCAGGAAGAGAATTCACATGACCTAAAATGGCGACGATGGACGCGTGGTCCTTCTCCTCGGCGAGAACGCCGCTGACGCGCGCATCGATCAGACTGCAGCGGAGCAGGTCGATAATGGTGAAGAGAAGATCCGTTGGAAGCTTCTTCAAAGACTGAACCACGACGGCGGCAAATGCAGTGATATCTGGCAGGGTTGCCTCGGCAGGTCCTTCCTTCTCGCGGACCTCGATGAACCGGGCGATCTTTTGCACAGCTGGATCGTCGGCAGTCGGTCCCAGCTTGGCCAGAAGCTTTGGCAGTGGCGGTATCTTGCTAAACAAGACCGGCTTCGCATCTGGATTCGCAAAGGTAGGAAGTTGAAGTCCCTGGTGCGGATGCGGCGGCCATGCCATCTGGACGAGTAACTGGATGTTGCCCCGTAGTTTGCTAGGGTCCGCACCGCTCCATCGGTTCTCCTGCTCCCCCCTTAGAAAGGTAATAAAGGTCGGCGTGGCCGAAATCGAGTAACGTCTGCCGACATCGCCTGCTTGTGACACGTCAACCTTGATGAGAACACCCTTATCGCCCACCTCGGCCGCCAGCTCGTCATACAGCGGATAGAGCACTTTGCAGGGCGGACAAGTGGCCGATGTGAAAAAGACGACGGCACATGCGTGGTTGAACTTTTGCAAGAGCTGATCCAGTTCTCGCAAAGTGGTGATGTGTTGGACTTTGCCATCGTGGTGGTGCAGGGCGGCCTTGGGCTTGACGGAGCTGCCAGGGGTATCCTCGATGCCGAGAATGCCACCGGCCCGCTTGCTCGCAGTGATCTGCTGGTCGAGCATTGGCATCAACATCTGACCGAACGGCGAGTCGCTGTTTCGTCTTGTGTCAGCGTCTGTTTGACGTCCCAGACGTCCACACTTACAGAACCGCTTGGGGCATGTTGGTGATGTGGCTGGGAATTCCCTTGCCAAGGAGGAAGGTGGCAAGGTCATTGGAGAAGTTGTTGCAGTTGTGTCTCCAGAGGTCATAGGCTTCGACCGTGTAAATCTCACGCAAGGAATCGAGATATTCCTCGATGACATCCATGGGCACTGCGCTGTCAGTTTGTTTCTGGTCATGTTGAGTTCCTCGTTCTCATACATTCGGTGCGTCCAAGATAAATCTCCTGCATGGGCCGGCCGAGATGGGACGAGCCGGGCACGATCGAGACTATGCTGCCGTCGTATACATATTCCCTCCCGCGCAGCTTGATGGAGGTGTGGTAGACGGCGTCGAGCTGGAAGCCCAACAGACCGGCCGACATCTGCCGCGCAAGACCCCGCGAGAGGTCATAGACCAAGAGGTGGACATCCATGGTGATCGCTGAAGATGATTGGAACTTGGAATTCGAAAAAATGCTGCTCTGATCACGGTGTGCGTTCCCAAGAACCCATCCGTACTATCCTTTCCACGTCTTTATCGTTAAAGCAGAGAGGTGTGGCGAGGCAGCAGGTGGTGACGAGGCGACCTTCTGGAAAGTCAGCGAACAGACGGTTGGCTCCCAGGTACCGAAGTACCTCCCTGTTTCCTACAGGCTCGTCTGCTGGTGTTCACTACATTTTGCAACGACTTTCATGTCCATGGAAAAGTCTACATCTTGGGCCTGCAATTCCTCAAATCTAGGTCTTATTCGTCCTGCGAGCCTGGTTGTTGCAGTGCTTATTCTCCAAGGAACTGTACATCCGCAGGTACGGATTACGGAGTACCTACGGATACTCTTGGTAGAGTACATGTGCCTAAAATTGGCCCCTCTGACGCCAACAAATCGGCTCGTCGCGTCCCCTCAACAGGACACTTTGGCCGGGGTCCTTCTGGGATTAGCGTCACTTCCCCTGGTAAATTTCAAGAGAAATTCCATTCCAACTTTTGCCCCTATTCTGAGAAAAACCACACCCAACTCCATGACTTAATTGCTTGCCGACGAGCAGGGCGATGTAAATTTTCCTTCTTCCAGTCTCTCGTTCAATCGCCCTTTTCGATCGGTTTATCTGTGTGCTACCACCGGCAACCAACCCCCCACGGACCAAAGCGATTAGAACCGTGGACGACGACGCAAACGGATAACGGTATCGCAGCTTGCTGGCCGTAGCCTTCAAGCCTCCCCCCGTCCTTCCACATGCGACGCACCTCGGTCTCGCTGCCGACCAAGCACATCGCCCACGATCCGCACGAGAAGCCCGACCGGTACGACGGCCAAGGCCGCGAGCCCGGCCTAATCGCCAGCATGCAGTCCGCCTGGGTGTCGCAGTCGCAGCGGGCGCGCTATCTCAAGACGGGCGCCATCATTTTCGTCGTCTTCCTGCTCTTCTTCTACTTCTCGCCCACTGGCGTCGATCTCTACAATGGCTCCACCTCAACTGGCGGCCTGGGCCAGGTCCCTTCGGATTCCTCATACGGCACCGACCGGTGCGCGCGCTCCTTCTCCAAGGAAAAGCCCATCGTGCAATACGTCCTGATGATCGACGCCGGCAGCACGGGGTCCCGCATCCACGTGTACAAGTTCAACAACTGCGGCGCCGCGCCCGAGCTGGAGGCCGAGGTTTTGTTTAAGCAGACGCAAAAAATCGAAGGCCAGAGCAGCGGGCTGAGCGCGTACAAGGACGACCCCGAGGCGGCGGCCAAGAGTCTGGATCCCCTCCTGGAGGCAGCCCTAGAGAAGGTGCCCGACAAGCTCAAGGCGTGCAGTCCGATCGCCGTGAAGGCGACTGCCGGACTCCGCCTGATTGGCCCCGAGAAGAGCGACAAGATCCTCGAGGCCGTCCGACAGCGTCTGGAGACCAAGTACCCGTTCCCGGTGGTCTCCAAGGAAGAGAACGGCGTCTCTATCATGGACGGCTCCGACGAGGGTGTCTACGCGTGGATCACGACCAACTACCTGCTCGGCAAGATCGGCGGGCCGGACCACAGCGAGACGGCGGCCGTGTTCGACCTCGGCGGCGGTTCCACGCAGATCGTCTTCCAGCCGAGCTTCGAGGGCTTGACGTCCGGCGGCATGCCCGATCGTCTGGCCGATGGCGACCACAAGTACGAGCTCGACTTTGGCGGCCGCAAGTTCGCCCTCTACCAGCACTCGCATCTCGGCTACGGCCTCAACTCGGCGCGGCAGGCGATCCTGGCCACCCTGCTCAGCGATCTGCACCAGGCGCACAAGAACGACAAGTCGTGGATGGACAAGCCGATCGTGAATCCATGCTACTCCGTCGGCATGACCAAGGAGGCCAAGATCAACCTACCCGAAAGCCACCCCCTCGGCGCCGCCGGCACGACGCTCAAGCTGAACATGACGGGTCCGTCGAGCGCCGCGCCGGCGCAGTGCCGCGCGCTGGCCGAGCGCATCCTCAAGAAGGACGTCTCGTGCCCGCTGCTGCCGTGCTCGTTCAACGGCGTGCACCAGCCGTCGATCGCGAAGACGTTCGCGAGGGAGGACATCTACTTCCTCTCGTACTTTTACGACCGCACCCAGCCGCTCGGCATGCCCGAGTCGTTCACGCTGCGCGAGATGGCCGACCTGGCCAAGACGGTGTGCTCGGGCGCCCCGGCCTGGGATGTCTTTGAGGGTGTCCCGGGCGCGCTCGAGGAGCTCGGCGACCGGCCCGAGCACTGCATGGATCTGAATTTCATGCTGGCGCTGACGCATACGGGCTATGAGATGCCTATCGATCGGGAGGTGCGGATTGCGAAGCAGATCAAGGGGAACGAGCTGGGGTGGTGTCTGGGTGCTAGGTATGTTTTTTTACCGTGATGTGTGGGAAGTGGGTTTGGCTAACTGAGATGAATAATAGTCTGCCGCTTCTTTCGCAGCAGTCGGGCTGGAAGTGCAAGGTTACCGAGATTTACTAAATCTCCCCAAATATGGTATTTTTGCCAACAGGCGGGAGGGTGCTTGAACCATGAGTTCATAAGGGAAGAATTCACCCAGAGAAAGAAGAAAATGGAAAGGACCAAAGTTCATGAGGCGTCAAATCGGCGTTGAGGTCGGGTTGCTTCTCTTACGTCTTGTGGGCTGGAGAGGAACGGACGATAATACTGCTTGAGTACTGAGTCGAACATGTCTGCTTGACTGTGTCGAGTATGATGGAACAAAGGGATCAGGGCCGGACGGTTAAGGGTAAGGATAACATCTACCAATGTCTGCATTATAACAAGACGTAATTCATCGAAAGGACACTAGAGGAGGGGGGCAATATAAAACGAATAATCAACTCCATCTCTTATTATGTGTTTCCTCTGATGTCCTCCTGAACGCCTGACCGCCTAGCTGGGTCTACGGGGGGTATATACCAAGGGAACGAGGTTACTATACAAATACCTCTCCCAGCCTGCACTCTTTTCAATCCCTTTCCGTGTTCAACTCTCATGAACCATTTCTGCGTCGTTTCAAAGATATCAAGTAGGCACCGCCACCATGCCCAAAACATCCTCAATCACATCCTCGGCCCCCAGCCCGTCCAAAACAGCCTCGACAGCCTCCAGATCGCTACCCCACTGCATACTTCTCTCCCGCTCCGGCCGCACAATAGTAACACGGTGCAGATACACCTTCTTCGCGGCCAGCGCGACCAGCGAGGGCGTGACAAAGTCGAGCCCATGCAGCGCTGCCAGGCTGCGCGCCAGCGTCTCGAAGTGCTTGGTAGCAGCGGGCGAGGCACCCCCGCCGGCCGCGGCGCGGTGGGTGCGCAGGAACGCGACGATGTTCGTCATGTAGCGGGCGACGTCTGTCGCGACGCTCACGCGGCGGCTGAGCTGGGCTAGGCGGGATATCTCGGTTTCGCTGAGTAAAGGTCTGCGCTGTTGGACCGTGATAGACGAGAGGAGGAGCATGTCTCGCTGGGCTGAGGATGCGGACGGTCTCGGTGCCATGAAGGAGGAGGAGCCCTTTCGTTTGACTACGCTTGTGCTGCTCGAGTTCGTGGATGCTATGTCGTCGTCTTCTTCGTCGTAGTCGTCGTCATCGTCATCGTCCTCCCCTATCCCGTAGTCCTCGTCGAGATAGTCGAAGCCATCTTGGGGGTCGTGCCAGTGCGCTAGATAGAAAAAGTCGTTGAGGTGCGGCGCCACGTGGGCGCGGCCGCCGCTGGGGGCACCCACGACGGCCACGAAGAGGAATTGTTTCGGTGCTGTCTGGACATTCGTCCGGGTGAAGATGCGACGGGTGCGGAGGAGCTCGAGGGCCTGGATCTGGACGGCACGCGGTGCGCGATCGAGGTTTTTGGCTAGTACGACGTTGGCGATGAGCGGTTGTGAACCCTGCGAGGCGGCCGCCGTCGAGGATGACGCCGGACTGGCTATCGGCCCGCCGGCGGTGCGCGGGAAGTAGGAGCCGGAGGTGGAGCCGGCATCGTGGTAGTGCGGGGGAGGGTGCCGGGCTTGAAACGGCGAGGTCGAGCGTCGGCCACTGGTTAGGACCGGAGACGAAGTCCGCGGCGGAGAGGTCAGGAGCAGGGCGGTCGCGAAGTCGTCGAGCGTGGTGTGGGCGTGGCAGCTGACGACGGCCGACGAGAGGCCAAACGTGCGGGCGGCGATGAGGCGGAGCTCCTCGGTGAGCTCGTCGACGGCCTCGGGGGCGGTGCTGATCAGACAATGCTCGCGGGCGATGAGAGAGAGCAGGGCGGCCAGCTCGAGGTCGTTGAGCCGGCGTGCCTTGTCGAGCAGGCCGTCGTCAGGGTCCGCCGCCGCTGCCATTGCTGCTGCTGCCGACGACGACAATGTGCGTTGCGAGTGCCATTACCGATTGTCGGACTTAGAAATCTGTTGCAACGGGTGACGCGCGGCTGCGCTGCTGTTGTGCCATTGTCCGTGCCGAAGCCGTCGGGTGCTGCTGTCACGAGTCCAAGCTGTCGTCCTGGTGTCGAGGGACAAAAACCAGGCTCGAAACAGCCTGCCTGGCAGACGTGGGGCCTGGGCGGGTGTGGGGGGCTCTGATTGGCTGATCGGTGCACCTGTGCCTGCACGCGGAGGAGCTGAGGTACCGAGGTGCTCTCGACCTTCGTCACTCCTCCAACAGCGGAGACCCCAACACAACCAAACCCACCGAGATCCTCACTGCCCTTATCAACCACGACCCGCTCCGTACGCCCCCATTTTTTGTCGGCCTTTGCGAACGCAATCGTCTGGGGACTGCCGCTGATCCATCTCGACGAATTCGCCCCAAACGAAGCTGCGGACCGAGCGCCGCAACAATCTCGCCTTCACTGTAATCCTGACGTTTCAGCAAGCCAGCCAGCATGGCGTCGAGAAAGAAGGTCCTCCTGAAGGTGCGAGCCCGGTGATTCTGTAGGATATGCATGCCGCCGAACAATCGGCTGACAGATCGAATCTAGGTCATTATCCTGGGCGATAGCGGCGTTGGCAAGACGAGTTTGATGAACCAATATGTACGAATGCCGGCCTCACACTACTGCAGCGCCCGAATATGCCATCTGACAATCGGATAGGTGAACAAACGGTTCAGCGCCAGCTACAAGGCCACGATCGGCGCCGATTTCCTCACACGTGAGGTGCAGGTGGACGATCGCCAAGTCACTATGCAGGTGCGGGAAATTCGTCTCAGGAAGTTTATTGTCAGATGCTAAAATACTGCCGATAGCTATGGGATACCGCCGGCCAAGAACGATTCCAGTCGTTGGGCGTAGCGTTTTACCGGGGCGCCGACTGCTGCGTGCTCGTGTTCGATGTCAACAACTCCAAGAGCTTCGATGCGCTGGACAGCTGGAGGGACGAGTTCCTGATCCAAGCCTCGCCACGAGATCCGGATAACTTTCCCTTTGTGGTGCTGGGCAACAAGATCGACGTTGAGGAGAGCAAACGAGTGGTTGGTTTGCCCTCGTGATGACTGATCTGTGAGACTGTGCTGACAGGCTGCCAGATTTCTACGAAGCGGGCCATGACCTTTTGTCAGTCGAAGGGAGGTATCCCGTATTTTGAGACGAGTGCGAAGGAGGCTATCAATGTGGAGCAGGCCTTTGAAGGTGAGCACCTTTTTTGGTCTGAAGCTCGAGGTGCTGATATGTTTTAGTCATTGCGAGGAACGCCCTTCTTCAGGAGGAGTCGGAAGAGTTCAGCGGAGATTTCCAGGACCCAATCAACATCCACATCGAGAACGACCGGGACGGGTGTGCATGCTGAGGAGTTTGTCTGCTAGGTTGGGGGATGATTTGATGAGCAGTCTCTACTTTGTATGATATCATGCTGGGTCAGTGTCTGGCGTGTCTCTGCTTGTTGGTGGTCTGTATGGAGACTGGGATTTCGCAGCTAATTTGGAAGTGGTTGGAGCAAGGGGTCATGGCTGGTTGATAGAGTTGCATGAGTGTAACTGGCTCCGGATATTTCAATAGTATCTCTTACACGTAACGTACTTCTCAAGGTTCCTGGACTCGATACAAATGACATCACGAATAGCTCTGCGCTGTGGTGGTGAGAGCTTGGTCCTTGAACCCTAACCCTGAACGCATAACCAGCCGGCTGGCGTCTGGCTGAAACGCGGGAGTGGCGGCGGCTGATGCATGCGCCGGACGCGGATTCAACCACCATGCGACAAGGTTCCGCTAGCGCAGACAGTTCAGGAGAACAACTCCACCAGTCTCCCACTCCGGTTTTCTCCCCGCACAGATCCATGTTGGAAGGGTGATCCGGGGACACCTGTTTACGCTGGGATTTACTCGTCAGCCAGCTAACCAGCCAGCAATCAGTCGTCGGTCATCTTACGTGACCCGACATTCCACTCGTTTTCCAAGGGGAAAGCTTACCGAGGGGTGGATTATTCCGACTTTGGATGGCCGTGACGACGACTGAATCTCACCACCACCACCACCACCACCGCGCTGCCGCCGACCCGATAACCACCGATTTCCTATCTCTCGGTTCCGATTTCTCGAGACGAAGACGACGGCACCCCTTTTTTCCCCCGAAGCAGTCGGTTGCGAAGCTCGGTCGGGAAAGGGAAGAATACGACGACGACGACGACGATGCCCCCTTAGACTCTCCTCGGTCCGACGGAATTCATCTCAAACTTCCAAGACATAACCGACGGGCTTACACGATCACTCGTTATAAATTTCAAAACAACAGTCGAAGGTCTGGGGAGTGAAGGCGGTCAGGGAAGATGGTCATGGCCGAACCGCTGATGCCGGCCGAGCTGGCGCCGGAATATCATCACCACAGCCACCACGGCCACGGCGATGTCGAGGGAACCGAAACCTCGCGGCGGCGATCGCAGTCTTCTGGGGCGGCGCCGCTGCTGGCCCGCAGCGTGTCGCGGTCACAGTCGACGAGGAGCGGGAACGACAAGGGGACGCTACGACAACGGCTCGGGCTGCTCGGCGTGGCCAGACGGACGCTGGGGATATTACTGCTGCTCTTTACCGTGCTGATGTGGACCTTGTCCAACTTCCTAGCCAGCGTATGTTGTTTTTTCTTCCTGTCTATTCTCAGAAGAATCGAGACAACAACTAACAGGAAGGCGGGGTAGTACATCTTCTCCGACAACTCGTACAGCAAGCCGTTCTTCCTGGTCTATGTTAATACGTCGGTTTTTGCCGTGTCGCTCATACCGATGGTGATACGCTACGCGATGCAGAACGGGATCTCGTCGCTGAGAACAAGAGCGGTCGAGCTCTGGCGCGAGCAGCGGCACGGCATGGCAGTCCTGAAATCGCAGGACGAGGAGGCGCATGGTTTGCGGGACGATGACGACGAGGAAGAGACGGGCGCGCTGCTGGTCGACGACGAGGGGAGTCTGGCGGCCATGGATCTCGCGCCGCCGCCGAGGAAAACAGCTGCTGCGAACGGCGGCGACAACGACGAGAAGCTCAGCTTTGGCGAGACGGCCTGGCTGAGTCTGGAGTTTTGCATGCTATGGTTTGTTGCGAACTATTTCGCGTCGGCCTGTCTCGAGTACACGAGCGTCGGCAGCGCGACGATCCTCACGTCGACGAGCGGCATCTGGACGCTGATTACGTGTGCGCTCTGGAAGGTCGAGGTGTTCACGCTGAGGAAGCTGGTGGGCGTGGTGGCGTCGCTGGCGGGTGTCATTCTGATCTCGTCGGTGGATCTGACGGGGATGAGCGGCGGGGACCAGGGTAGTTTTCCGCACAAGACGACGGGCGAGATTGCGATCGGGGATGCCATGGCCTTCTTCAGCAGTATTATCTATGGGATATATGTGACTGTCATGAAGAGGCGGGTGGGCAACGAGGACCGGGTCGATATGCCGCTGTTCTTTGGGCTGGTGGGGCTGTTGAACGTGGCGCTGCTGTGGCCGGGTTTTTTCATCCTGCACTGGACCGGGATTGAGACTGTAAGTTTTGTTTGGTATCATTTGTCTGGGCGTGTTTGGCTAACAGTTGCATCAGTTTGAACTACCGCCCACCGGCAAGATCTGGACCATCGTGGTGGTCAACTCGATCGCCTCGTTTTTGAGTGATATGTCGTGGGCGTACGCGATGCTGCTGACGACGCCGCTGGTGGTGACGGTGGGCATCTCGCTGACGATTCCGCTGTCGCTGATTGGTGAGATGATTCAGTACTCGCAGTACTCGAGCTGGGTGTACTGGGTCGGGGCCGGGATCGTGCTGATGTCTTTTGTGTTTATCAACCACGAGTCGCACGAGGAGGGGGAGGCGGATGATAAGGAGGGTGTTGATGTATCGGGGAGGTGATATTTTTTTGAACCTGGAAATACTTATACCTAGCATGGTTTGTGTAGAGAGATGGCATCATCATTGGCGTTGGAAAGGGGATTTATTTGCTGCCGGTCAGGATACTGGCTTTGGGATTTGGGATTACCTACCTTAGAATAGGGGAGGATATACAACCGTGCGGAGGTGTATGTATCGTGTATATTTGAGGTACACGGTACAAATGGTACAGCGGCCTGTATTTGGCTGCACAATACAATATGTTTGGTTTCGAGGAGTCTGTTCAAGAAGGGGGGGCTTGCCAGGACTTGCTGGATGTTGGAATCCTCGCTTTACCACACGGGATAGTTAATTCTCTCTGCGTTGACTAGGGGGTATATCTTTTCCTAAGTAGTTCGCAAACCTGATATCCAAGCTATTATCGATCGACGTTTTATTTTTGTCAACTGGACCTGCATCATCTCAAGATAAAAGTCTGATGTCCAGATCGGATGCAGCACGTGTGGCGTCCGAGGTGTGGCGTCCCTAGCAAATCCCAATCAATCACCAAGCCCTGGTTGCGACGGGGCGGGTCGACGGTGGCTGTGATGTCATGGGAGGCCGCCCCGCGATTGGTCTGCCGGCAGTGGTGGGGCCGGTTTTTGGTGGTCGCAAGACGTCTTCGTCATCGGCCGGGCGCAGCAAACAACAAAGCGCCGTGTATCCAATCGTCTCTGCGGAGCTGCGCTGCTTTGGCGGGGTTGCGTTGCCCCAGCAGTTGGCACCTGGTCCTGGTGGTGGTCGGTAGTGGTGGTGGCTGATGATCAATGAGAGAGACAAAAAGGAAGAAAGGGATGGTTGGGTTTTTAAGAACGTGTAGCTCCGCTTTGTCTTTGTATTTCTGGTGGTTGGCGGTTTCTAACCTCCCTACTTTTTGACTTGCCATCTTGACATTTTAAACGTTCCTACATTCCATTCCGACGAGCCGACGTATCTGCTAAAACTCAACTCAACTTATCAAAACGATAACGTTACCCGACGACATTTTCTCAAGATAAGCGGAGGGGAGAGGGGCAACACAACACAAAATGAAATTCAAACTCCCAGAAAAGGGGCGCGAGCCGTCATCCTCGCCCCTACTCATGGCCATCAAACTCTTCCTCCGCACAATCCAGCTCTTATGTTCCGTCGTCATCCTATCAATCTACTCCTACTTCCTCGCCGCGCTGGGGAACCACTCCCTACCGATCCCGACATCGGTGCGCGCCGTCGAGGGGATCTCGGGCTTTGCGATCTTGTACACAGTTGTCTGTATAGTGGTCCTCTGTCTGTTCCCGCGCGCCGCGGCGTCGCGACCGCTCTCGTCGCTGGCGGTTATGGTTCTGGACGTAGCGTTCGCGTCGGCGTTTATCTACGTCGCCTCGGCGAACGGGGGTGCCAGCGGGGGATGTTCGGGGAATGTGAACACGCCGTTTGGGAGCGGTGATGCGCAGAGCGGGAAGATGGATAGGGGCGGGGACGGGTTCACGAGTCTTCCGGCGAGTTTGGGGCAGGCGTGTCGGTTGCAGGCTGCTTGTCTTGGGGCGGGGGTTATTGCCATGTATGTTTTTTTCCTCTCCCCCTTTTATTAATGAGATGTGTGCTAACGTGGTGTGGTAGATTCTTCTTCGTCTTCTCGCCGCTCGCCGAGGTGGCGCTGATACGTCATAATCGGCACCAGAGGCGGCTGGGGAATCCCGCGCCCTTGGCTCCTTCCACCGTCTTGCCTGGGGATCCGGAGCCGAAAAGGGGGTGGCTCTCGCGGTTGTTCGGGAGACGTGGGAAAAAGGCTGATGCCGGGGTGGTGGATGAGAATGTCCTGCCCGAACATGCGCATCCGGAGGAGATGAGGACGAGTTATGCGACCGACCAGACGAGGGTTGATGATTTGCATGGCGCTCCTCCTCCGACTACGACGACGACGTATTACAAGTATGATTCGTTGCCGGATCCGTATCAGACGCGCTACCAGCCGCAGCAGCACCACCAGGGGTATCAGCGGGATGGGTTGCTGAGGCATGATGGGTTGGAGGAGGAGGAGGATATCGGGGTTGTGCATGGAGGGATTGGGACTGGGACTGGGAATGGGAGCATGTCGAGGATAGGGAATGAGCCTAGGTGGGACGAGGTACCGCTGGCTAGGTATCCGCCTGCGAATTATCGGTATACCGATGGGGTTTACGATCGGGTTTGATACACACTGGACATGATGGGAGCATTATTATGGAAATTCATAGGGCGGCGTTTTGGTTGCGGCTGGGGATACACCGCGGGGAACATACATTACAACGGGCACGATAATGATACCAGGTTCAAGTTGCCCGATAGCATCACTTTGGAGTTAGTAATCCACTTGGAACACATATTTCTAGTTCGATGCCACCGTACTAGCACTGCATACTCTACTCGGCGGGGTGGTTGTGAGCTCGGTCCCTGGAAAAGCTGTCGTGGAAGCATTGAAACATCCTACCCACAGCCTCTCCCTCCTCCTCCTCCTCCTCCTCCCCGCACCCAAAAACAATACCCGCCTTGCGCCGCAGTTGATACATCTTTCGAGATATGGACGTGTACAGACCGGATACGAGTACTCAGCGTTCCTAGAAGAATTATCACCGAACAACCAAATATCCGCACACTCATCAGGCTCATCAGGGACTAAATCGTATAGAGGATATCATTCTTCTACCACAAGACCAACACCAGAACCAACACAGTACCTCATACCACAACACCAGACCCAACACACCACCCCATACCAGCTCATCCCCACCCCACCCCCTCATGCTCATAATCCAACCTAACCGAAGCATCATCTCCCTCCACCTCAGCCCAGTTCAAATCGACCTTATCCAGCTCCCTGACAAAAAAGTCCTGCTCCTCGCGCATCGCCAGCCGCACCTCGGCCGCCATCTTATCCGGATACCGCCGCATATTGAACCAATAAGTCAAACTGCGCAGCGCCTGCTCGAGCGGCAGCGCCTCCTCGACCTCGGCATCGACGTCCGATCCCGCCAGCCACTCGTCCCGCAGCTCGGGCCGGCAGTGCAGGTACACGGCCGTGATGACGCGCATGTTGGTCTGCCGCCACTTGCGCCCGCAGTACGGCACCTGGCTCTTGAACAGCTTGAGCGTGTACAGTCGCAGCTCGTGCTGCGGCACCTTCAGGCTCTTGCGCAGGATGCCCGAGCTCTTGTACTGCACCATCAGCAGGTTGCGGTGCGCCTTGTGCTTGCAGATCTTTTGCATCACCCGCAGGTAGTTGATCAAGGCAAAAAAGTTGCGCCGCGAAAAGTCCGTGATCGGCTCCTTGGGCAGCGGATTCACCGGGTATCCGAGCTCGTCCACTTCTGGACGCGGCGCCGGCGGTGACGTGCTGACGCTCGGCGCCGCCGGCGGCTCGACCGAAGGCGAACGCATCCGTCGGATCGGAGGCGGCGCCACGTCATCGTCGCTATCCTCGAGGTCCTCTTCGAACTCGGTTGCTGAGGGGTTGGGAAGGCCAGAGTTCGGAATAGCCCCAGCTCGAGAGCCACAGAAGTAAAAGAAACTAGCAAGTCAGTGTGGTCGAACTCTCAAGAAGAGCTTCCATACCTATGCTCAATCCGGTCCGTCCGGCTCTCTACCACCTGTTGGATATCGTGCAGTGCAAACAGCTTAAGCACCAGCGGCAGATAATTCGAATCCAGCAAAAGCTGCGTCATATACTCGAATTTGAGTACGTCTGTGATTGTCAGCTTGTTCACCGCCGGCAAGCCCCCCAAGAGAACTTACGTGACAGCTTGAACCACTTGAGCAAAAGCAGAAGAATACCAGTCACAGCTTTGGCCGCAATCTCTCGGCTGCGGGCTTCGTCGACGTCGCTGTCCGACGGAGACCCAGTATCGGCCTTGGCCGGCCCGTTAAGCCCGTTGTTCGCCTGTCCTTGCGCGCCGTTAACACGCCCGCCGTTCTGGCCCGCGGCACCCTGCTGCTGTCCGTTCTGCGGATTAATCATATTCGTAGCGATAGCCATGATGGCCTTGAGCAGCACAATGACCAGTGATTGGAGATTGGGCAGCGCCTCTTTCTGCGTTGTGTTAGCCTCCGAGACAACCATCAAGTGGAGATCCTTACATAAAATCCCTCGACAGAATCAAGCCGCTGCTTGATATCTTGGTTAACCCCCCGAGGCCCATAGTCAACCTCGACATCCTCGAGCTTGTGTTTCTCATCCGCTGCCCTCGCCAGCCCGAGCTCTTCCTTCTCCTCGAGCGTCAACGAGGAAAGGTCCAGCTCGTCGACAATATCATCATCGGCATCTTCCCAACCACGTTCAAACTTGAGGAACCGCTCCCGCTCATCCCAGAGTTGTCTCGTGGCTCGCGTCATCTTGACCCGCTTCGAAAACAGCTCGCCGGCCTCGAGAATGGAAGCCGGCACATCACTGCCCTCCCACTTCCTACCCACCAGCATGTCCTGGAGACCTGCCCTGCCCTTTCCACCCGCGCTATTGCTCGTAGCATCCAGGGGCGGATACATGAACGGGAAGTTTTGGTTCGTCTGGTAATTCTGCTTCTTACCGCCCTTCCCACCGACACCTGGACTGGGAGGGGGTGACGGCGCTGGCGTGGCGATGTGTACCGGTTGATGTAAAATGGACGCTCCGCCGCTCTGCCCCGGCGGAGGGGGTAGGACGCCACTAGCGAGGTTATTTCTCGTCGTATGGCTATGCAGCTGGGGAATGATCGAAGTCTGCTCGGCCTCGAGCGGTATCACAGGTCGAGGGGGTATATAGGCCGGATACTTGGAGCTGATCTCCTGCCGGAATATGTGATAGTCCAGAGGCGAAGCGGTTATCAGCTCCTTGTTTCCATCGTCCTCGTCGACCCTCTCGCTCGTCGCCTTTTTCGTCTCTGCAATCTCGTTGGTGCCTCCAAAAACAAGCAATATGGATTTCCATAACAACAAAAAGATCTTTCTCGTCAGCATATATCCCAAATCCCACGCTCTCGAAACATACCTGCGTCTGCGGAAGGATGCATGCCTCATCCCACCTGAGCTTGGAAGTCGCATGCAGAAAGAACTGAAGCAGGTCCGGGTTCAGCGCCAGAAGCTCGGAGCGAACCGATGCCATGCCCTCGGGGTCCTCTAGCGCCTCCTGCAGCGCCATGTAGAGAATAGTCATGAGATGAATGAGCTCCTCGGCATACAGCTGCAGGTTCTGGGGCATCTCATCCGACCAAAACGGTTCAAACGCATCCCTCAGCGCATCCCACACCAGCGGGAGACCCCCGCAGGCCACCAACAGCTTAACGCCCTCCTTCATGGCCGTCAGCTGGACCTTGGTCGCCGCCGACCGCATCTTTGTATTCCGCAAGCTCGGCACCGTCGCGCTCCGGACCGTCTCGGTCCACCGCCCGAGCACCAAGTACACCAATGTACCCACGGCCTCGCCCCTGGCGCTGCGGTCCTGAGATCTGACAGCCGCGAGCGCCATCTTGACGAACCGCTCGCGCGCCTCGTCGCCGACCTCCTCCCAGGCGTTGTCCTGGAACACGCGGCCCCAGGCACTGTGGAAGGCGCGGTTGGCCGCGTTGAGACGCACCCACTGCCAGAAATTGTACATGAACCATTCGTCGATCTCCTCCTCGATCGGGCCCGTGTCGGTGTAGACATAGTCGTAGGCGATGGGTTCGGTGCGGGGGAACTCGGCAACAATACGTCGCAGCTGGGCGAGCGAGAGCGAGTCTTGCGGCTGGCCGGGCTGTCCTCCGGGCTGTCCTGTGTTCCCGGCGGGGGACGGAGGCGGGGGGAAGGAGGGTGCGGGCGGGACAGCGGGCGGCGGCTGCGAAGCTTGGTTGCGCTGCAACGAGGGCCGCGAGGGCGCGGGCAGGCCGTTGTCGGGCGGAGGTTCTAGGGGCGTATCGGGGCCGGCATCCTCGATACCGGTGTCGCCCTCGTCGACGGACTTTGGAGTGGACGGGGTGTCGGCCGAGGACCGCGAAGACCACAGGGCGTTCATGGTGGGAATCTTGTGCTCGAGCTTTTGGCGGGGTTGCAGCACGTTTCTCTTCAGCAGCTTCGAGTTCCGTCGCAGGCCCGGCTCATGGTGAATTTGGGCGGACGTTCTAATCAGGTAAGACTTCGGCACGTTAAATCATGGTCAAGTCGCGAGTTATTATCGTGGTGTTGGAGTTGGGCCTCTGGACATTTGGTCTGATGAAAGATGCTGTCTCGCGATGCTCAGCGCCAGGGCGCCAAGGTTGCCCGGTGGTTGGCTGGCAGCCGCAGCTCCCGTCCAACCCCCTGTCCGGCCCCCAAATCGAATTACACTGCATACCCTAACCCGCAAACTTCCAAGCTTAGGTAAGGTGAGACATTCAGAAACTACTTTGTTGAGACCTGGATACAGACGCCAGGCTGCGCCAAAAGTGCAGCTATTTGCTGTCGCTTTCGGCCCCGGACGCCGCAGACGCAGCCTCGCCTTCTCCGCCTTTGACCGCCATCTTCTTCTCCTTTTCCTTTTGTCTCCGCTTGAGCTTCTTCTCCCTGTTGAGTCTTTTCTTCTTCTCCCGCAGATGTTCCTCCTTGGTCATCTTTTGCTTTTCCGCCGCCGCCAGCGCCTCCTTCCTCGCCTTGTCCTTGATCCTGAGCTTTATCCTGCCTTTTTTTCCTGGCCGCTTTCTCCCTCGGGATATACTAGAGCTACACTCAGCCGTCGCTCCAGGTTTCCCACTTGGCTGAGAAACAACGATTCTGGTAACCCTCCAAGGAAGCTCCAGACCCCACGCACGCGTTTTCGACTGGGCAAGCACCTCATCGCCCGTCATGGCCGCGAACTGAAATGCGGCCTTCTCCTCCGCCGACAGCTCGCCTCTGACGTAGAAAGAGAGGGGCCGACTAGAAAACGCAGGCCCGTCATGTTTGCCCTCCCCCTCGGCAGCAAGGACAACCTTCTGCGACGGCCCCGACGTAGAAAATAGACGAAACTCAAACTCCGCCTCGTCATCCTCTGGTGATTGCTGTCGCTGGTCCACGAGTGTCTTCTCATCATCTTGTCTCGTGATATCGCCACCAGACTGCAGGTCCAGCGACAGTAAGCTCGCGAGGCGGGCATTCAGCTCGGCACGAATCTGGCCGTCGTCTTCTTCTTCTGGGACGTCGTCATCGGGCGACGAATCATCCCGCTCTGACGCGGAATCGTACAGATCTTGCCGCCTCACGCTATAGTAACAAATTTTCAGCCTCGAATTAGCATTCTGAGAGACAGGTGCCGGGGCGTATTCTCCGACGCGTGTGCCGTTTGCCCAAAAATCTCAGGGCGCAGGCAGGCAGGGTCCAGGGGTAAGTCAAGGTGAGAGGAGGTTAAGAAGACGGCGACTTACCGTTTTGCGTCGGGCACCTCAAACATTGTTTCTGTGTCCCTATTCCCCGATGGATGTGTGTAGGTGTCTGCGTGTGAGAGGGGAAAATGACAAATGGTTTCCGGTTCGGCAAACCAGACAGAGTTGTGATCAGCTGGAAGCGGCTTGAGTGAGTGGGTTCGTGAGTCTGAGAAGGTGTGTTTCTGCCGTCGCTGCATGAGCACTGACCGCCGCGGTGTGTGTGGGGCCCAGATTCTGGCCAATTTGTGCGGGGCTGTCGGAGCCGCTTGCCGCTTGCCGCTAACTAGCGCGACAGCTGCCGCTCAGCTGGCGGGACGGTCCGTTTCACCATCAGCACCATTGTTTCGTTTTGAGAGCAGTCTCGGGTTGATTGACACCAGGACAGATTCGGGGAAAGGTAAACCCCCGTCAATCTTGAAGATATGGAAGTTGAAAGTTGCAACGCTTCAAGTCAGGGGTATATCGATACGGAATAATAGACTTGGTCGGTTGAACCTAGGTAGACAATATGTCTTCGTTCCACTCCCACAGACTTGACAACTCAGAGATCCCGTTCCCACATACTGAGGTAAGTAACCCAGGGGAGCCCGCAGAGTACCTTAGTTCCTTCACAACTGAACCAGTATACCTCTCAACCTCACATTCGCGACCAATATTACCTGTCCGCTCGTATCCTCAAAGCCTCAGGGAGAATCCTTAATTATCCGTTCAGAAGTGTGCTTCGCATCTCAAAAAACAAAATGCTCATATATATGGCAGAACACCTTCCCAAACATTTGCCTTCTTCCTCTTCCAGGATAGGTATATCCACACGGCCGTAATGAACCTAAGTAGACAAGAAAATATGGGCCTATGATATAACATAAAAAGGCTTGGGTTCGCTCGCAAATCAGGTAGCCACACACATAGATAAACCGGTCCAGCGAAATGATATAATGCAAACAATGGAAAGAAGAAAAAAGCGTAGTGGTATCGATCGTGTAGGCAAGCAGGCAGAAAAAACACAAAAAACCAATATACACAGTGCAGAAAATGAACAACTGGAGAAAAACAAAACATCAAAATCCGCAAACAGCCATCCATGAAACCTCCCCCAGTAAAAAACCTCCTCCCAACCCATTCCCCATTCCCCTGTTCACCACCCGGTCATGAATGTGCAAGTCCGAAAACAGTGGGAGAAGAACACCATCCGATAATTCCGAACCATCCCCCCTTCCTCCCGCTTCCTTGCTGTCCTCATGGATATCATTTGACGGCTTAGTATTCCTGAAGCTCCTTCCTTCTCCGGAAAAAACGTATTCATAATATCTTCGATGCTCCGAACGTCGACACGAGCAAGGGCGATTAATTTTCGTCCGATCGGTATTCGGATTTGGCGTGGAAAGGGGGGCGAGGGGGCGGCCGGGGTGGTGAGAAAAAAACACCCGTCGATCGAAGAGCGAAATGTGTCGAGAGAGGATGAGGGTGTAACGAAGTCGAGTAATGATGGAATGTTGAGTTTTAATATACAGAGAGTCGAGGGACGGGTATGGAGATGGTGGTAGTAAGAACAAGGTGAGAGAGAAAAACTTCGGGACTTCGTCAATGATTCATCGCTCTTCGAGACTTTTTTCATCTCTTTCGATTTGCTTCCCCCCCTCTCCCCAGACCGAACCACCGACCGACCGAAAAAGTCTCGTTATCGTCGAATACGGCCAACCCCCTCGGTGGTCCGTCCGCCATCCCAGGAAAGAAAAAGCGACGCGATGTCAGCGGCTCTTTCGGTTGTTCCCTCGGCCGAGGCATAATACCCGGCACGCCGGCTCGGGTTCGGTAATGGCAGATCTGGAATCAGAATCGCTGGGAGGATCGATGGGTTTCATCCGTCGTTTTCCTTTTATTCTCTTCTTGTTTCCCGTCACGTCGCATTCCACGCGTAGTGCACATTGTACTGCCCGCCATGTCCGTGTCCCTCGCCATGCCCACCCTTCCACCTTTCGTTGCTCGTGGTTCCTCCATTATACGCGGGCGGCTCACCGGCGGTTGTAGTCCACGATTGCGATGGGGGGAAGTAATCCCTCGGCGGTCCCGCAGCACCGGCTGATGGAGCAGGCGGTCCGGCAGTGGACGGACCCGTGCTACTCTCGGTCGGCGCGTTACCATAAGGTTGTTGTCCACTTTGCGACGGAGGCGCCGAAGCGGGACTCAACTCGGTGCTGCCGGGGTATCCCGCGGGGGGCCCGTACCGGTACTCGCCCGACGTGGTATCGGCCGAGATGGAGCTAGCGCTGTGTACCGACTGGTGCGACGCATGACGAGGCGATTTGGAAGGCCGGGGATTCGAGTCGACGTACCGAGGCACGTTGAGGGAGTTATCTGGCGCCGACGGGGCCGACAGGGAAAGATGCGGTGGTGGAGCCGAAGAGTACGTCGCGAACTGCGTCCGGATCGGGGGCGGCGGTGCCTGCGACTGTTGATGGTCCTGCGACACCAGCGACAACTGGACCGATGGCATCGACGTCGGCTGCATCGAGGGCATTTGTTGCGGCTCGTCCGTGAAACTAGGCGCACCCGAGAGCGGGAGCTTTTGTTGATAGGGATCGGGAGGGAGCGTCGACGTCGGATAGGCCGCCGTGCCCGGATTGTGCGGCATCGACACTTGGCTTTGCGGATTCCATGTCGTGGGATACGAACTGGCCGAGGTTAGCATGTCTCGTCCCCTAAGGTTCCACCGAGATCAACTCGAGCATGGAAAACTACTCACTTGGACCGCATTTGCATCGGGCTCTGCGGCATCTGCTTCGGAGCCGTGAAGGTAAAGGCTGACCGGGGTACCTCCATGCTGGACACTCTCGGTCTTGAGTCGTACGGTGGCTTGTTCAGCACAACAGCCTGGGCGACAATACCGTGGCCCGTTTCCACCAGCGTTTGCCCGCGAGAACCGGCACTCGAGCCCAGCAGCGGAATCTCCTTCCTCGCCTGGAAGTTGCGCGGACTCCTTCCCCTGACCACGATGGGGGCCGTCGTCAGTTCCGAAAGTACCAGCTTTTGGCCGTTGGCCAGAGTTCCGTGGAGCTTGAGATGCAGCACAAAGTGTTGCTGCAGTTCTTTTCGTCTCCCGTTGTTTGCCGTTGCTCTGTGGAATACGAGTCAGTTTGGCCTTTTAAACAAAACAAAACAAACAAAAAAGGGACTGGGCGAGAGCGCTTACATCCTAAACTGCAACCGCCTCCATCCGATCGGATAGATGGCGTAATGATCGCCGCCATTCTCCTCCTCTTCCTCGGACGAGGGAATCAGCGGGAGCGGTGGGGGTTCCTGGTCGGGCGCCGTGTTGACCTCGGGCGAGTTGGGTGGAGGCGTCTTCCACGGGATGACGATGAGTCGCACGGGGTGTCCATCGACCGACTCGATAGCCGAGATGGTGACTTCCATGTTCTTAATCAGGCTTGTCTCGCCCGTCTCGAGCATGACCGACAGCGGGATCTGCGGGAAGCAGAGACTGCCGCTGATCTGGAAGAGGTTGCGGCGATAACACGTCAACTCGGCGTTCAGCGGGCCTCCTGGCGGCGCAGTCTCCGGGCCGGCGCCGGAAGGGAACTCGGACAGAAAGAACATGCCGTGCAGCTGCGCATCGATCTCCATCTCGTGGATGCGACCCTTATTGTCGACAATCGTGTGCTTGTCGCCGACCTTCTTGAACGAGAGAAGCTTTTGGTCGTGACCGTTGGGCTTGTAGTCGTCGCGGAGGTCCTGGACCATCTCGGTGTACGGCGGCCCGGCTGGCGACTGGTCTACCTGGGAATAAGGCCGCTTCAGGCTGTTGATGCTCGGGATGTTCATTAGCGATGGATGCGGATACCTGTCGTACGCGTCGCCCTCATCCGGCCCCGGCCGGCCGCTGTGGTGGTACTGCGGCGGCGGGTAGTCCATCGCGTGCCGACTTCTCGGTCGCCCAGCCGGATCCTGGGGGTTGTATCGGCCCGGGGCCATCGCCACGGGGTTGCCATAGTTGGACCAGATACTGCCATGCTGCGAGTCGCCCCTCAGCTCTGCCATCGTAACCGCGTATGTCGCCGTGGTGGACATGGGAGCATGCCTCTCTCCCCCAAGGGCGCCCAACCTTCTCTTCGCAAGGGAAAGCCGCTATCCAGCACCCAAGAGTCGTCGCTTTTCCCAGCCAAGGAAAAAACAAAACACCCGGCCGTCTGCTATTGTCCAAATCCGGGGCTACGCCGCTGGCCACCACAGAGCATGCGTCCGGTCCGTCTGTGAAGAAAACGAGCCTCGGCCAGAGTGTTGCTGGCTTGTGTCGTCCTGCTGTCGATGGTTGGCACTCGGCCAAGATGGAAACAGAACAATGGGAACCACAAGCTCGTGTGGCAAGGTCGTAAGGGAGCCTCTGTTGTACTTGTATAATACCACAGTAAGCCACTGCGATGGGTGTTGGAGGGGACCGTTATATGAGAGGTTCGGCACTGTCCCGGAGGCGACAAGGGGGGTGGGTAGGGTACGGGGGTGTGAAGGGAAAGGAAGGGGGAGGAGAGGCGAGACCAAGGCCAGCCTAGCGTCTCTCATGGATGGAGACGCGCAGGGGAGCTGGTGAACACTGGCTTGCAGGCCACTGCAGAAAGCGCCCCAACCATACACGGAAGGAGGTTGAGAAACGGGGCGATCAGGCAAGTCAGGACTCCTCAGGCCTGACTAGCAGAAGCCGTTGAACATGGAACAAGGGCCCGTGGAAAACGTGTTTATATCGGCGTGCCAAAGTTGAATAAAGCCTTCGGAGAGCCGTGATCTCGGTTGTTTCTTAACATGCCGTGTTATGGCCTGGATGCTCGGAGATTCACAGGGCATACAACTGGTCTCCTTAATCTTGGCCGAGGTGCCTCGTAGGGTCTCTCCGTCGAAGCCGTAGGGCCTTTGAGAGCTGCCAACCGATGAGCCGTGTTAGTTATGCTGTTATGCTTCTGCGGTGAGGTCGACAGTGCAGTGCGGCGGGAAGAGACTGCTGTAGTGCGCAGCAGCCACGGAATACACTCGGGACCAAAAGGTAAGTGGCGGGTGCAGTTGCCTCAGAGCACGTCTGTGCCGGAGAGGGGAGGGGGGGCAAGGGAATGGGGTGGGTGGAGGAAATAGAAACGTTTCCATCCCCCTACCTCCTCGCCTACGCGATCGCCTGAGGAACAGAACCAGAGACGACGAGTGCAAACAGCAGCAGCGGCGGCGGCGGCATGGAACATGGTGCACATGGGCAAGGGCAGAGAAGGACCAGGATCAGGGGGGACGCGGCCGGGGATGGGAGAGTGGATGCACGGGGGAGGAGACACATCTGGCCAAGGCGCACAGCGATCAGAAGGGGGCCGACGAGGAAGTGAGGGGACCGAGATGGAGATGCAATGAAGATGGGGACTGTGTGCTTCTCCTCGTCGCGTTCCGGTACGGCAGAGCCCTCTTGCTCAGTCTCCTCGGCCGTCCTCTTCCACCCAATCCGCCTGCAATCCAGGGTCAAGCAAGCAGGACCCCGGTCCGGGGCCAGGTAACGTCCACCAGCAAGGGCATCTGATTAGAACAAGAATCCTCCGAACGGCTCTGGGCAGCCTCTGACTGACCCGCAATTTTCTAGAAGACCGTTGGGTAATAAACGCGCCGAACGAAGGGACCCCCCTCATGCTCCAGCGCGCGAAAGCAGCGAGCCAAAGGGAAACGGCGAGCGGATCGTCCGTCTTCTGAGCGAGAAAAAAAAAGTCGGTTCACGAGATTGCCATCGACCGGGGGGGTTTGCTGGTTCTCCGCTCGATCACCCCGGTCCACTCGGCTGGTGACGAGGAGGAGAAAGGGAGAACCCATCATATTACGTTGACCCCTCCCTGGCTCCTTCCCCCCCTTCACGCTTCCCTCCACACACACAAACGCCCCCCGGTTCGCTTCTTCCCAAAGGAGCCACAGCGGCCAGCAATATCAGAGGCTGTTAAGTATGTCTTGGCCGCCGTTGTCGACCGGCTGCGGGCGTTGTCGACACTTCACAATTGGCAGAGAAGCTTAAACGAAATCACCATCAAGGTGACAGACCGCCGTAGCCAGCTTGGATGCCGGCGCGCCTCGCTGCGCTCTCTCGGATTCCGGCTCACTGTCGGCTCGGCGCAATTATCACGAGCCAGCAGCGGCCGCGGCAACGGCCAGAGACGGGGGTGCGCCGAGACGAGACAGCCAACACAGCCTTCGTAAGTTCGTAGGGCTCCAGCTCAAGCCGGAAGGAGACACAAGTTTCCTGTCGAGCAGATATGACGTATTGTCAGAAGACACTTCTGACAATACGATATGAACGATATCATGTATCGAAAACGCTGCGAATGTGCTGTGATGTTGATCGAGAGTCGTGGATTGCCTTTTTGGTCTGGCCACATGGGTCGTCCGTCCTTTTGCGCCGGCAAGCCGCTGCCCAGCCTTCGGGAGAGTGGTGGAGGGAGTGGTAGTGTTGATCGTGGCTTCGCCGACGTGCAGATGGCCAGAAGGGTATCGGCCGATCTGGCGGTCGCGCATCTCTGTAGTAGCGCACGCTACGCGCTGATGTTTCTTGGGCGGGAGGCCAGACGAGGGTGGGGAGCGGGCAAGCGTCATCCCATCGTGCCCCTCATTTCTTACTCTCCTCTAGCTTCCAGGTTCCCTAGCATCGCCCTCGGGGCCATCCCGGCTGCGGCTGCGGAGGCATCGACGACATTCCCGAAATGGCAATCCTGGAAAACAACGAGTACCCTGACTGCCATCGGCCAGTTCGTACACAAAGGGCCAAGTGCCTAGTGCGCATCGCATGGTGACACGGCAGCTCCGTTACATGGGCGCGGCGGGCAGTAGCCTCACCAATCCTCGCGAGACCAGGTGCTGGGCTAGGTACTCGAGTGGTTAGTAGTGTCCAGCTTTGTGGACCTGCTGCAGGCGTCAGAGGTTCGAATAGTGGCAGAATGCGGAATGCGGAATTAGTGTACAGTACGTGTACACTATTGTTTAGCAGAGGTTGCCTGTGGTCTGTCTGTTGGTCTGCCAAGCTTACAGCTGTCAGACGAAAACACGGCAAAGACATCAAAAGTCGAAACAGCCCCAACTGCACCTGCCGGCTTCGGCTCGGTCACGCCACACGAGATGTCGTCAGGCAATCTGAACCGTGGCTGAAGGGTCAGGACAGCTAAGGACCCGTGGGTGCTGCAGACTTTGATTGGCGGGGCCACGACTCAGGATTGGACGACTGAGAGGATCTCAGTTGAGTCGAGCAGAGCAGTGCTGCGGAGAGGCTGCATTCAGCTTGCAGGCGGAATGGGTGCCGAGGCAGGCAGAGGCAAGGTCATGGACGGCACGAGTCGCCGGGCGCTCCGCGCTATCTCGATCTACAGCGTATCGTACAGCTAAAACAACTGCCCCGTGCAGCGAGCACAGTTCTCTTCGTCTTCGGCCCACCACCCTCCCGCCCGATGAGATAAGCACAAGAGACCCGTTTGCTAGCCGGCGGAGGATTTGTCTTGTCTCGCAGCACGACTGAGACAGAGTGAGTACATACAGCAGCAGAATCCGATCTCCTTTGGCGGCTGGCTGGTGTCCCGAGGCCACATGTGCAGCTCGAAGGTGTGCCATTTAATGTATTTATATTGCACCGCATCCTGGGGAAGGGAGGGCCGCCGTCCAAGACTCGCCCAGTTGTGGGCGAAATGTTTCTAAAAAAGAAACGGCGGCGACGGCGGTACGGGAGTCCCGTCCTGATGTGGCTGCTGTGCCGCTCGTTCCCAGAGTGCGGAGCCTGGAATTCGAGAAGACGTCGAGCTCCTCCCGGGTTTCGCTGCAAATGTGCGCAATGCACTGCTTTATTACGAGTAGTTACTGGTCTTGACCAGTGTTTGACAGCAGCAACCCTGCCAGCCGTCAAGCTGCGGTGTCGCCTGCCAGGATTTAACCTTTTTCCTTTTTTCTCCTCTTGGTCGAAAAAGCAAAGAGAGACAAGGCAAACCCCACCCCCGGCAGAGGCCGGTCGGCGGTGGCTGTCGGTTGCAACTGTGGCCGCGCGCCCATGCATCGGCGAACGTTGCAATCACGATTGCATCGGGGCAAGTCAGGGGACTGGCCGCCTGGACGTTTCTTTTCAAGATCTGCCCAGGTGCGGGTGCGATTCTCACCCACACACGGTACACCACCCACCCCAGTCTGCCAACGTCCTCGCAGTCATCAGTCCACTCCCCCATGTCATCCTCAGATCCTGCCGGCCAGAAAGTTACGTTGAATCGACTCAGCGGCGGGAAGTCCCAGCCAGCCATGCTTGCTTGCCATTTGCACACACCACGCGATGGGAAAAAGCGCCGAACCGCTGCCTCGAATCCGGTACCGTGCTCTCCCCCCCAACCACAACCACGAAAGCTGCTCGGGGGGCTTGTCAGGCGTGCAGCCTTGTGCTAACTGGTGGCCGTTACACACAAATCAAATAGATCCGAGTCGTCCGACGCGGCGCGATCCAATGGCGTCTGCCCCCCTCCGACCAGGGGGGGTGGGGGCCTCGCGATGGAAAATGGCGTCGTCAAGACTTCCTTACCGAGGACGAGGGTCCGTGTCTCAAGACCAGGGCCTTCGGAAACGAACAAGACGAGCACCACCCTTGTTGCGCACTGGGGGGAGGCGGTCAATATTGGCGTTGGTCATTGAAAAAAGGTTCGGCAGCTTGACGACCGAATCCAACCCTTCCCAGACCGGCGAGCCGCTGCTCGCAAAGAACCACAGCTTCGCACGGTTTGGTCAAGGCACTCTCCGTCCGATACAACAAGTAGGCCGAGTTGATGAGATGTCAAATGCGGTCCGCCTGGCAGATGACTCCGGTCGCTGCAGCTGCTGCACCAGGTCACGACTGAACCAAGATTCGGGGTGCGTGTCAATAAAACGGCTATCAGGTGCGACCGAAATTATTCCCTCTCACCCCCATTTGATGTGGCCGGTTTATGGCTATATGTGCTGGCTAATATAGCCAGAACAAAGAGTCCCCCTGCCAGTCGAAAACGGGGCAGGGAGGCTTTGCGCCGTCAAAGTATTGTCTTCCCTAATGCAGGTGCTCATCACCTCTATCACTCCGGTTCGGATCGTCGGGGTAGCAGATATTCCTCGCAATGCTTTACCTTGGTCTTCTGGATACGTCTGTCGATATGCAAGCCATACCTACCTACCCCAGCGGAGATGGAGGGTTATCCCACAGCTTGCTGGCGCCGGGACTTGGGCCAAGCAATGACACCTGACAATGACACCGCCCTGCCCAACCAAGATTCGACCATGACTCCCGGCCAGCTGTCATCAAGCCACCCCGCAGCATACAACTGTTGCAGTCCCGAGATCGACCTCCAGCCGCGCCGTTCTTGTCCAGACCCAATGGCAGACGAGCGCTAGAAATACCGACGATGTCGGTGAGGGGTCAGGACAGGATGGCTGACGGAAAAACGAGGACTCTGCCCAGCCTCCGTCTGGGAGCCGGTCTATTTTCTTTTGTCTGCCGCTGCCGCGCCATCCAAGTGAAGCGGAAGCGCAAGCCGGCGCAGGCTCCATATTGCCGACCGACTCCAGCGAGGTCGGGCTCCAACGGCCGCTGGTTGGCCGAGATCTAGTTGTGCAGGACAGCGTCATTCGGCTCGGTTGGGCAAGTCGTGAGCCTAGGCTTCTTTCAGCAGGGCCCTCCGGTCGACCGACTCCATCGAACGAAGATCCCGGTCCCACATCTGGAGAACTGCTCAATCAAGAAGGGTGCCCTGCGGTCCTTTCCCGTTTCCGCGCCGTGGCGAAGGCGCGCGATGCCGAAAGCTCACACGCTCTCACCACAGTCATCACTGAATCATCATGCGCCAGGTGCGATAGCCGGACGGCATCGGCGCCAGTGGTTGCCCATAACGCTTGCTCTCTCGCCGGTTCCACCACGCGGCAGCCGAGGAAAATGTGGACAAGATCGCGGTAGGGGCCCGGGCCTCAAGCGCCGGAAGCTGGGGGCCAAAACTGCTGACAGACGGCCGGCCAAAACCTGCTCAGATATTATTTGCCGTCTCCGGTCATCGCGCTAGACTGCCGGCGTCGCGAGGCGCGGCCAGCGGCAGACGAGCGTTCGCACACTGCACCTGCTAGAATAAGGACCAGCAGGGACGGCTCCGCTCCCCTATCCTATTCCCCAGAATACAGAAACATCTCCGGCAGCCAAGAAGAGACCATCGCGGAGCGGCAGCCTGATTCATACCAGGCTCGCATGACGCTGTCTAGAGCTGATTTCACGTACCGATTACCGCCGAAATACTGCCTTTCCCTGCTCCATTCATGTTCCCAGTTGCCGGATAACCAGTTCCACCGGTGAACTGAATTGTCAAATTTCCTGTTTCAATGCGCAGGGGGACATTTTTAGCTGAGAACCGAACAGCAGCTCCATATCTGCGAAACGCTTGAAACGCAGAGCTCGTTCAAGGCGCCGAGTGTTTCAATGACGGCAAAGCCTCGAACTGCGGTCTCGGATCCTTCACGATGTTTTCTCTACGGCAGTGGCTAGCTCCGCGGCCAGATGACGCCCCCGATTATCTTGTCAGATTCTGGACGGGGGAAGACTAGAGTTCAATAGGTATTCCACTACTAGGCGTTACATCCGTCCCTCCCACACGGGACTAGGGCGAGATAGCGCTGATTCCATGTCTCGTCTTCCCACCATCCCGTCGAGCAGGCACACAATTACGCACATGAAGGGAAGGGAGCAGTAGCACTGGGGGGGAGGGGGCAGAATTGCCGGCTTTCTAAGTTAAGCAACAGTAATATTGGCCAGCGCCACCGCTCCCTCTCGACTCTGCGCCTAGTAGGGGAAGCGTCGGAGATGCAGCCCTATCCCCACCCATTCAAGCTGCCCAGCTTGCCGGAAACGGCGTGCTCGAGGGGGAAAGCGAAACCAATCTACCTGCTACAGATTTTATGCCGGCGATGGAGGGAGAAGCCGTCTCTCCACCGCAACAGAAGAGTGGGAGAAGCATTCTAGAAACATGGGAGCCGGGTCCTGGGCCTCCTGGCATTTCCGCAATATCCATCATGATGCTGCGAACGGCTGTGGTTCGGCGATCCCCTGACACGACTCTACGAGTACACTACCAGGCCTGGTTGGCACCAAAGGACTCACTACCCCGCAAACGGCAGCCAGCCTCCACCGGCGCTCAGGTAATGTTTTGCAGGCGGACAGGCCGGCCGAGACATGGCGCAAGCAGGCGTTCGTCTGAAGGCTTTGGTCATCTCAGACACGACATGGGGCGGGCCTGGAAAGGGATCCGGCGAGTGGGTCGTCTGGGCTGCCCCGTCCCAGGCTCCAGGCTCCAGGCTCCACGGTCCAGGACAGAAGGCGCCTCGTTGGCGTCTGGAGCGCAAGCGAGCAGCCAGCGCTTGGCGGGAGCAAGAAGAGGACGGCTTGGAACGGGACCAAGGCGTCTGGCTGCCCGCGGCCGCACCCCCCATTCGATTTGCAGTGTCCAGGACTCCGGGAACGCGCAATATCGAAGGGCTGGCAGCGACACAGGCTCTCCCCAGCAGGCGGATGGCTTTTCGTCGCGACGAGGACGACGGTCTGCACAACTCCCTCGCGGGATCCTACCCTGCCAGCGAATCCGGGGTTCTACCGCCGCCCTTATAAGACGGGCGCTGTTATTGCAGCCACCTGCTGGGACTTTAGCCTGGAAGGGCCGATTCGGCGTCCTGGCATTCTCCCAGCCAATGGCGACGGCCAATTGGTCAGAGCTGGGAAAACAAGGTGCGGCTGGGGTGATCGGTGGCGCAACTGGCTCCCCTCTGCCTCGCCGGCGCACCGCCGTGGCTTCGAGTGCGCACGCGGCCCCGTGATTGGGCTCGTCGATGACCGTTATTCTTGGATGTCAGTGCAGAACCCTTGCAGGCCAAATCCCACCAATGCCGGCGCGCTGTTCTGCGCTCGCTTGTGGGGAGAGCCAAGGGAGGCCGGAGCGGAACGGTCGTGACTCGGACCTCTGGTGAAGCTGTTAGCGACGGCTCGTCTGGTGCTAGCTTGCCGTGATCCCGTCAAGCCCCAAGACCCCCGTGCCGGTCCTCAGTCCCGCCCTAGGCGCAATGCGGCATGGCTCGATTCGACCAAGGTGTCCTGACAGGTCCGAAGCGCCCCTCCGACGACACTTTACCATGTGGTAAAACTCCCGACCGCGCTCAGTCGCTGCACCGCTCAGACTTGCTGCCACACACGTGTAAGTGCGCGCTTGTGGACTGGTATTGTCGACCAAGGACACGACACCACTCTCCACATGGCCAAGCGGTGAGATCTCCAAGGGACCGATCAACGAGCTTTTCCTCCTCTCCTCCCGACCGGGGACCCAGGCAAGCCTGGACGCCACCCACGGATAACGGAACAGGAGCAAAAGGAAAGCAAAAAAAACATGCCGCCAACCGAGGACGCGCCGGTTCCGAATGGGCGCTGGCTTGGATGATGAGGATGGCGTCCACTCGGAAGCAATCGAGCAACGACAACCCTCCCAATCCGGTCTCCTCTGCTCTTCTTTGGACATTGATCCAGTCATGGCAGCCAGCTGGAATGAGATGGCAAGCGCCATGCAGGATACCGACAGCCACAGAATCACACCCTGGACAGTCAGCAGCAGAAAGGAGAATGCCCACGGCGTCCGGACGGTTGGCCGGCGGGCGTGTCGGCGCGTTCTTTTGACTCGAGGCTGCCCTTGTCTGCCCTACACTACTGCGCCGGCTGCCCGTCTGCTGTCTCGGCAGTCTGGCGAGCATATTCCGGATCAGATCCGGCCAACCACGCCCAAAACATTCGTCTGCAGGCAGCAAACACGGTCACCTCGTTTTCCAAGTGACTGATCAGACGCGACTTATCTCCCCAGCTCGGATGGCCGGCAGCAGGGAGCAAAGCCGTGCCAGGATGATGAGAAGGTGAAAGCGCACGCTCGAAAAGGGCAACCGTACAGGGTGGGGCTGACCTATTCCGGAGCACAAGGGGGATGGGCCGTGATGGTGATTGGGGACTCTTGGATGTCGCTGTTGTCGTCTTTCCTTTCGGACGATACAGGCCCACACTCGGAGCAGAATGGTGTCAGCAAGCAGGGGCGTCGGCACCACCATTGGCCCCTTGGCCTTCCTAGATCAGAAGGCATTGCAACGCTGGCGGAGGGACAGAGATCAAAGAACAAGATGTCCCCTTCGTTGCGGTCTGAATGCATGCGCCGCCCGAACGCCAGACCAGGCCGGGCGAGATCCGAGAAACCTAGATTTTCCGTCGACAGGGTGTGTTGTTTACCCCCAGCAACTCATCAAAACTCCGATATTGGTTTTTGTTTGGCGATTTCATCATTATCATGCCTTTTCCAGAACCCCTGACGATAATAAGCTTGGGGGGCCGGGGGTGAACCCGGAGACGACCAAGAAACGAGGCTCAGGAAGGAAGAGAGAGAGGAGTCAACGTTTCTCCCCCTTCCGCCCCTGGACACTGCGCTTGCGGAAACAAGTACCGAAAAAGCAACGCAACCATTGTAGCTCCATACACCCTCCCCTGCTTTTGCCTGCCCCGAAATTTGTGTGAACTCTGACCGATCTTTTTGTCGGTTGGTTTCGTTATTTGCTTGCTTGGCGACTCCTGCGCCGTCACAGGAAACAAGTCGTGTCTGTAATCCTCCGGTTGCGCGCCCTGCCCTGCTGGGAGGAAAGCCCCGGGAGCCGCAAACGGACCTACCTACCTGCTAGGTAGAAAGAGGCAGGTTGGCTGGGGGCGGATCTGGGCAGTCCGTGATTATCATTTTGATGATTGTGACGGTGGCACACACACCAGTTTTCATCAGTCTGTGTTTCTCCCACGAAGCGAGAGTTGAAATGACGGGCATCACGGTTGCTAGGAAATATTTATCTGGGCGGGGGGTGTTAGGGGCTACGTACAGACAATCTTGTGGGCTGCTGCTGCTGCAGGGAGACGGGAGGAGAGGATGGGAATCGATGGGTCTGGCCATTGGAGTGATGTGGTGTTGCCAGCCACAGCACCCAGCAGAGCAACGGAGTTCACACACATGTGGATGTGGATTTGTCCACATGCATGGCTGGACGGTTGGTGGCATCCATCCCTCTCTGGCTGGCTGGCTGGCTGGCCTTCTAGGTAGCGAGCCACCTGGACAGCTGGACAACTGGACAACTGAACACCTGGACCGAATCCCGATCGATCGTCGAGCAGACGGACGGGGGAAGTCCAGTCGAGGGACGTCCGCATCAAGTCCCGTCCATCCAGTTGTGGAAGAAGGCTGGGTGGTGGGGGAAGATGATATTGGCCGGCCGACCCGGTGATCGAGTATTCGTTGACGCGGTTGCTTCCGCGCGCCTGAACTTTGTCAGGTTTGGTCTTGAGAACGCCGCTGGCTCTTCTTACCATCCATTCGGCCGCATCCCATCTCGATTGTAGCGTCTTCGGTCGGTTCTTCTCGGAGATTTTGACGGGGAAGCTCTTTTGAGCTAGCTAGGTACGTAGACAACCGGATACAAACTAACTACCTTACCCAGACTTTCTAACCGCGGAGACTTTTTCTTCGAAGTCCAGAGCATGGAAGAAGGACAGAGCAAACCCGCTCGCTGCTGCAAAAGACCTATGGATTGCCACTGCCACTTACCAGTCCAGTCCCACCTTCCCTGTCTCCGTCCAAACGGGATCTAGACAGACAGACAGACAGGCAGGCAGGCAGGCAGGCTCCGGTGGTTGTGTGTGGTTTCTTTCTTTTAAGCCTGTGGCTCACCGGCCGTTCACTCTGGCTCTGGGTCTCGGTGGTCCCCAGGTCCCGAGGTCCCCAGGAGAAGTTATCTCGCTCTGTTTTCAAGTAATCCCTCCGTAACGTAGGTAGGTAGTTAGGCACTCTGGTACGATACGACCAGCCACACAGACAAAAATCCCCGAGCCAGACAAACCAAAGAAGCTCAACCAGCTGCTGGCTGCCCCTCTGCCCACACTGTAGCTCTAGCAGAGCTGGTAGGTAGGTGGGTGACTACCGCCAACCCACCAACCCACCAACCCGCCAAAGCTCCGGCTAGCTAGCTAGCCAGCCACTACCCACCGAGCACCGACCAAAACCGGCCATTTATGATGATGGATAACTAGGTAACGTTAACTACCTCCGATCAGCGCGGGATGCCGGACGCAACGCAAGAAAACCTGCCCCAAACGGCCCGGCCCATCGGGAGGAGAGGAGCGTTGCTTTGGATCACCGGACGAAGCAAACGAACGAGTATCTGTTTGGTGCGGATCGAAGATGAGGAGGAGAATATGATCTCGGGGGAATCACGGAACTTTGCGCGAAGGACATAATTCCAGGCGGCCTTTTCTTTTTTGGGACGCCCGATGGGGTTCTTTCTTTCTCTTTTTTGTTTTGTTTGTTTTAAACCACACCGAGCTTTTGACGTGTGCTTGCCAGGTGGGTGGGTGGGTGGCTTGAGTACTATCTTGTTCTAAGGTGACGATGGACCGATGGGTCGGAATGTCGATGATACCTACGAAGACACAACATCGCTGGTTTTGTCTTGGGGGTTAGTAAGGTAGGCAGTGTACCTACCTACCTAACTGGTGAGTTCTAGGCGGTAGTTAGTTGGCGGTGGCGGGTAGCGGTAACCACCCCAGGCCGCCGAGGCAGTGGTGACGTGCCCCTCAGAGTCTTCATTCCACTGATTTTGTTTTCTTTTCTTCATTTCTTCATTTCTTACACTTTTACTATTCATTACCTTTACTACCATGTGCGCCCAAGCTCAAGATACTACCCTCCCGCCCCCTCGATATGGATCAGTTTGGGTAGGGCTGACGGCTAAATACCGCGACAGGTAGGTGAGGTGATATGGGCAGTGCCGTGGCATCTTTTCAGCGGAGGGGGGTATAACCCAGAAGCGGTATAATACCTCTTGCTCTCTGTCTCTCTCTCTCTTTCTCAGCTATACCGTTCATGACCATTATACGTATGCATCATTATTATTATCCCCAGCTTGCATTATTACAGTCCCGCAAGGGCTGGGCCCTCTGTTGGGACTGCCGGTCATACCCTGCTTGCGTTGCTGCACAGCGAAGCCCATCTTATGTACTATTCCTGACGACGGGAAGGACCAGATAGATAGATGGTTGGCCAACACGGATCTGCCGGGTCTTTCCCAAAACGAGTTTTCTGGGTTCTTCTGCAGGTAGGTAAGGTAGGTTGCGATTGGACCATACACCGACAGGACGCGACATCATCAACCAACCTCTTGGATTGTTATTATAGGATGATAACCGGTTCTTTCTTCTTTCGTCGTCGTCGTCTGCTCTGCCCACACACATACAGTCCATCATCTGCCGATTTGGCTGGTTCTCGGGCGGAAAAGCCCGTCTCCCGTCCTACATACCTGATGAGGTTGTCTGCCCGATGCCCATGCGGGGCGCTGCGTGGTGTTCTGAATTCTGGGGGCCCGTTGTAGACCTTGGCTCTGCAAAGATGGCGGCGAAACTTGACATATGTTCATGGTCCTATGTTTATTTGGGGGCGTAATTTTTTTCCGTCCGCGTCTGGAAGGACTTGCCACTTTTGCTTACCGACTGGGGAAGCAGGGAACTTGCATCTCGGCCTCGTTCGACCTTGGGTTTATTGGATGATGGGGCTTGTCTGTCTGGCTGGCTCTCTCACCCGGGTCCGGTCCGGGTGCGGCACCAGTAAAAAAGGGGGGGGTTGTTTGGTAGGTACAGTAGTGTGCTCACCCCCTCCCCTATATCGTACGGCAGATAAACTGGCGGCGGCGGCGGGATATCGTTGTAAGCAGTGGGGAGCGGGCAGCACTACTACCGACTGTGCCGCATAGTAGGTCCAACAGCGGCTATGGCGGCTGTCGGGGGATGTCCGGTGGACTTTTTGTTGGTGCGGTGTTGCGATATCTCCCGACGGCGCTGGTCGGCAGTTGACAGGTAGATGTAGACCAGGACTGGAGCGCTTTGAAGTGAATGGGCCAAGTGAGTGGATGTTTGGCAGTTGTGACAGACACAGTGAGGTGGGAATGTGGAAATGAACCCCCCTTACTTCCAGGTATTGCCAGTGGAGGTGGCAAGGTGGATATCCGGATGGAACAGTGGCAGCCGGGTCCGCCGCCCGCAATATGCCGTACACAGACTCTTGTTCCCGTGATATTTATTATTCTGTGCAGGAAAGGAGGAAGCGAGTTTTGGGACTCGAGACGAGTCGTGGGTTGTTTTGTGTAAACTGACGATGGTCAGGGATACATTGGCCTGATCTAGGCTGCGGGTCGTGGATTTGAAGGTAGTTTGCAGACGTCACGGTTTATCACTGGTCGGTTAGGCAGAGTTATGTCCTTCAAACGATGAAAAAAACATTGTGGTTTTCACCAGAAGGACGACGGCAGTGGCTCGAACGGCTGCCGCCATGAACACACCCAGACATGGACACTCTGATACATACATACATACATACATACATACATACACTAACCTGAGTAAACTACGGAAGGAGACAAAATCAGGAATTAAAATGTCCCCGACAACATGTCGAACGAGCCGTAAAACGGACCACAACGCACCGTGGCGAGATGCTTCTGGAAATAGGGCGAGAACCGTGCAGAGTGCAGCGGTCTGCGGTCGAGGGATCCGTATTCTTCATGTCACAGTATGCGCGGTGGATCTGGTCAGTTTATACACCCTTATGTGCTTTGTTCAGTGTCAGCTAGACCACGTTGGTCAATGCTGACGGGTAGGAAGTAAGTGGGAAGAGAAATGGCATGGGCAAGCCGGTGATGATGGTGATGCTCCTCTCCTTTCGACGGAGAGAAACCACGACGATGGCATGGCAAGGGTGTGGTTTGCCGCTATACGGTCGAGTTATCCGGATCACCATTAGACGATGGGATCCGCAGTTGTGGCTTTATGTCGCTCTGTCTCCCTAAAAGACGGCGGATGTTGACGTATAATAAAGGCAGACACGGTCTGCTCGTTATACGGCGCCGGTACAGGTCTACCAGACTTACCAAAGACATGAAGATGATATATATATATATATACACACGTCTAAGAACCGGCGAGAAATAGCCTTGTAGTCTCAAACTCAAGAGCCACCTGGAAACAGAAGACGGACACACATTGTCTGTCCTCAGTAAGCCCAGGACGTATTTCTAGGATAGAGAGACCCAAAAACGCCCAAAAGACGGTTAGAATCTCGAAACGCAAATGGCTCATTAACATCCCTAAAAGGCTGAAGCTCCACACAAAACTGTGGCTCCATCGAAATAAACATGACACCGGGAACCTAAACGCTCGAGATCCAGAGAGATCCAGACCACGATAGATACCAGACGCAACATGCACATCATCAGCAACCATCAGCAATTATCAGCGCTAAAGACTTCCTTCCCAAGCTCCTAAAGACCTGGAAACCCGCTAGACCAGACGGATGAGCACTGTGGCAAACACACAACCATTCCTTCTTCCCCTCTCTTCGGCGTTGTCCAGCCATAACAAAGTCTACTCTGAGGATACTTCACAACAAGGTATCACATTCGTACCACCCCCCTTTCCATCGGCTCCTTCAGTTTTCTCTAGTTATCCAGTGAAGACTGGGTGAGCACTGGGCCGAGCACATCCCTTGCAGACCCGTCCCCGTCCCCATCCCCATCCCCATCCCCCGCATGTGCACACACGCACACGGGATTCTCTCTTTGGGTGAACATGGAGAGAAGGAACTCATTTGCCCGTCTGGTAGGTAACGTGAAATCTGGCTGGATCTCTGATCTGATCCCAACCGGGTTCTCCCAAAAACAGCACTTTTCTTCTCTCTCCGCCCAGTCCAAGACCGGTACTGGTAAACAAGACAGCTGTACCTCCACTAGATTTCCAGTTTGTCCAGCGCAGTCGTAATCTGCTCCCGCCCATTTCTCATCACCCATCACCACCACTGTCGCCCAGACATACCTACGCTAGCACCCCATCTCCGGAGAAAAACAACAACCAAGATATCGCACGGAACTCCTTCCACACACGCACGCGCAGTAACACTGCTCGGAACAAAAAGGGTAACTACCTTACTGAGTAGCAAACCGGTAAGTGGGCGACCATTTTCTCCTTCCCACCCCCGCCAAAAAACGACGTCGTATCGACAAACCTCGCCAGGCTCGGCAAGCGAGATACATGTACACAACTCGTCGCCCCCCTCCGGTCGAGGGTTACACCAGATACGACTCTACTCACCGGTTCGACCGTTCGACCGTTGGATCGTTGTTGGATGCTGCCATCTCCCCTCTCTCCCCTCTCTTTCCCCCCTGCGCTGTGCTGCCCTGTCCCTGGCAAACCACTTTTTTTTCCTTTTTTTCTCCGTTCCTTTTTGGTCTTTTTTGATCGGGTCATTTTCGGGGAATCAGAAAAGGGAATCAGAGGGGAACCAGGAAACCCCGGGCTGGTGGGTGGGCTGTAGTGGTGCTTGGTCCCTTGCGCTCGCGCTCCTCCTCTTCCTACACAGTAGGTACCTAGGCTAGGGTACCCAAGACGAACTGACGTGGAATCCAACAACCTACCTACCTTACACAGGAGCTATATCCACCAATCCATCACAGTTAAACTTCCTCCTCACAGTGATCACACTGATAATGACCGCCGTGTGTGCTAGTGCTAGCAGTAACTTCATACGCCTTACCTCTCCGTGATAACAATCCCATATCCTTCCTTCCCCTCAAACTCCTTCTTCCTATCTAGAGTAACTACTCCGGAGCTCCCTACATCAGACCGTCACCACCCACCCATGATCGGAGCAACTCGTAAAGAACCTTCATTGGTACACAAGAGAACAAAGAACGAACGAGAGATCTCTACAGAGTGTGCTTTCATACCTACCTACCAACCTACCCAACCCAGGACACCATCCATCCACCACCCATCCCCCATTTACCACACACATCCGGGATCAATCCAGGAACATGGCACATATCCCCCCCATCCGACCCATTCATCACCTACAGTACATACGTACCACAGTATATCTACACTACGCTAAAAGATCCCTTCAAAAAATAAATACCACCATTCCATTGCATAACATATCTCCGAATCCCCCCTTCCCCTTTCCATTCATCATACTCTCAGGCCCACTCACTGCCTAGGTACTATCTGTCTGTCTGTGGACACGTCCCTACACAGTACTCCCACCCCCCCCCGCAAAAACATCCCCATCCCCATCCAGTCCTCTTCCATCCTTCCATCCCAGCCCCCATCCCCATCCCCATCCCCCCAAACCGCCAAGATCACCTCTATATCACATCACGACCACACACACATCCAAAAACGAACAAGGGACAAACAAGGGACATGGTAATATAATATAAATTCAACACGCTTCAATTTTCCCGGTTGCTACCGGTAGGAGAGCCTAGCGCTACTACAACGAAAACGCCCCTAACGCTCATGATATGACACCCACCCGCTCGCCGTATCCGTACTCCGTATCCTAGTAACCCCAAAGCAGTAATCTCGACCGAGCTTCCAGCTTCTACATCCCTGCCTGCTCGGCCATGCTCCATTCTATCTCTTTATCTCTACCCGGAACGAGGCATCATAGAAAACGTATTCGTGTTTTAGTTCACCTGTGTGTTATGTGCTATCCACAAGGCAGGCGAAGGGCAGACGCAGGACAGTAGCCGGCTCGGTTCAGTTCGGAGATTTGCCAGGCCAGATCAGTCAGACCAGACCAGTCAATCGGCTCGTAGACCAGATCTAGACGGCTCAGTAGACATCTAGATCTAGAGACCTAGACCTCAGTGAGCCGTTGACAAGCTCGGTGAAGACCAAGAGCCGAGACCAAATCAGCCCACAACCCAGCCCCCAACCTCCTCATCATCCTCAAACAAAATATCCTCCTGGTCCACCAGCGCAAGCTGCACAAACTGCCGGACCCAAGCCCTCTGCTCGGGATTCAACTCGCCGCCGTCGTGATCCCCTTCGTCCTGGTCGTCCCGTGCGCCGGGCGCCTCGTCATGGTTGATATTGGCATTACGACGCTGCTGCTGTCCCCGCTGCTGGTTCGCCTGATTTGCTTGGTTATTTTGCCGGAGCCCTCGAGGTCCTCCTCCTCCTCCTCGCCCCCGCTGGCCGCGACCTCGCCCTCCTCCTCCACGTGGCGGTGGACCTTGACCAAGTTGACCTTGCTGGTGGCCCCCCCCTCGTGCCCCTTGTTGCCCCTGCTGCGGAGCCGGGGCGCGCCGAGGCCCTCCGCGTCCAGCCCCCGCCGGCTGATTAGCGGCTATCCTCAAGACCAGCGGGCCTTCTCGAGCGATGCCGACTTGGCCGTTGTCCTGACGAGCCTCTTCTCCTTGATGGGGAGCTGCCCCTTGTCCGCCAGCCGGCATCGCAGGTGCTACGACCTCTGGTTCTTCCTCATCCTCCGGCTCCTCGATTAGAGGCACAAAGCGCTCCTCCTCGTCATCCCCTAGCTCGCGGCCGCGCCCTCCTCCTTCGTTGCCGTTGCCCACATCCTCGCCGTCCCCGTTCTCCAACTCCCATAATCGCATGTAGCACCCCGTCGTCATACCAGAAGGTGCTTGGTTGAAGTGCCCGTACGGATTGCCAGGGTCGAGCCAGGCAGAACAGAGATAACAAAAGTGCGTCCGGCACCGGTAGCAGATCATGTGGTTGCACCCGTGAGTCTTTTGCGCCGGGGCTGCGCACGTCGGGCAGGGTGTCGAGTAGCGCTTGAGATAGTCTATCGAGGCCTTGTCTTCCTCTGTCAGCTCGCCGTTCTTTCGGCGAGGATAACAGACAACAAACTGGCCGTGCCATGACTGAAAGCACCGACTGCAGAAAGCAAAGCCACAATCCTCGCAGACGGCAAGAAGCTCGGTCGTGGCATTGTACGGTTTCGTCTTGCCGGACCCGTCGGTGTGCTGACCCTCGTCGTCACTACTCTCCGAGTCCTCGGGCTCCGACAGCTTGAGTCCCTCGGGTTTCTTGTGCTTCTTGGATCGGGCGGCCCCGTCGCACCACGAGCGTGGGCAGTAGATTGTGTTCTTATCCGACTCGAGCTGGTTCTTGTACTTGAGCTTGACATAGCGCTGCACGACGTCCTGTTCCAGAGGAATCTGCAAGAGCTCGCTCGGGCTGATAAACGTCCTCGGCTTTTTTCGTCTTTTGCTGGACTCGGCCGCCTTTTCGCGTTCCTTGGCGCAGTTAGGTTCCAAGCAGCGCACGTTCGCGAGATCACCCTCCTTGATGGCGTTGTTGTAAAAGTCCTGTAGACAGCTGACACAAAACACGTGACCGCAGTCCATCATCTTGTGGCAGGCTGAGCCCTTCTTCGGATCCAGACAGACGCCGCAGGAAAAGGTCTCCTTCTGGAAAGCGGCTTTCCGCGCTTCCATGTCGAAATCCAGAATGCCAATCTTGTGCCGCGGATCGACCTCGAGCGTGCCGCTGTCGCCGACAAGGCCAAACACGTCGTCGACCGACTGCTGAACATGGTCGATGTAGGTGAACCCGACCATGTCCCTACCCATCTCCTCCCAGAGACGGGCGGCATCGCCTTCCAGCTTGCGCAGCGTCTCGGCCGGCAGCCATGGCGGAGTGGTCAACAGCGAAACCCTTGGCGGCTCCTCGGCGGGGTAGTTGGGACCGAACGACAGTTCTAACCGCAGCGAGGGCAGGTGAGCCAGCTCGTGCGAGTCGAGCGGACGGCCGTTGGCGCCATCCGCAGCGCCATCCCGCAGCCGGGCGGCCGAGCCGGGCGTGTTAGCCTCGGCGGCGGCGGGAAAGAAAACGGTAACAGGCTTGACGGGCGTGACGGGCACGTCCAGGACTAGCGTGTAGCGATCATCTGCGTGGACCTGCTGGAGTTCCGGGTAGATGGAGGTGAGTGAGGTGAGTTCGATGTCTCGCAGGTTCTCTTGTTCGTCATCTGTCATGGGGGCCGCCATCGCAATCTGCAGATAATATCGTGGGAGGTTGAATGTAGGAACTGCTATCGGTAGGCGGGGATATGGATATCTGCCGAGGCCGGTGCAGATGTGCGAGGTTTATAGGTCGCCGCGGACAATAAAGGCTCCATAAGCAGCTTGTGGCGATAATGGCCTTGTATCGCGAGTTGAGTTGGGTTGAAAGGCGTTGGGTGTTGAGGGAGAAAAAGGCAGGAGGCAGTCTCAGGTCTTATCTTCAGTCAGCCCCCAGCCGAGGCAGTATGCATGCTACATTCGCATTAGCATCACAACTACCGGGCCATTCATTCTCTGCAGAACTTGGGGTGGCCATGCCTTGGAGGGTCAAGATATGGCCGGCGTGGTGGATGACTCGTGCGGCGAAGGTTGGAGAACGCCACAGCCTTCCGCCAATCCGAACAACCCCGAACTGCACGGCCCCACTTCTTTTGGCATGAGCGGGCGGGGCCGATTGGCTCGCTTTCTTCAATCGGACAACACCTTTCTTCTGATCGCGACGACGACAAACCAGAACAATGTTATAGTATCTATCCAGGGATCGTCAACATGGCCGACGACGTGACGCCATTGGCGTCGCTGTCCCTAACCCACGTGTACTACGTAAGTCCCTCGTCCCGTCCGCCTAACCTTCCCTCCTCCCTCCCTCCTCCCTCCAACCAAGTCCTAACTAACTCTATCCCAAAAAAACAGAACCCCGACGACCCAATCTCCCTCCTCTGCGCCTGGCTCGCCCTCGTCCCCCAAGCCCTCTGCGTCGTCTACGCCACCCTGATCTGGTCAACCCGCGAGGCCGAGGTAGCCCTCATGTTCGCCGGCCAGCTGGCCTGCGAAGCCGTCAACTTCGCGCTCAAGCGCCTGATCAAGCAGGAGCGGCCGCGGCACGTCATCCTCCACGGCGCGACAAAGGGCTACGGCATGCCGAGCTCGCACGCCCAGTTTGCATTCTTCTGGGCCGTCGCCCTGACTTTGTTTCTTCTCGTTCGGCATCAACCGTTATCTTCTCCTCCTCCGCCGTCGTCTCGCCCACCACGACCACGGAAAAAGGGGGAGGATGAACGAGAGGGAGGAGGAGGAGGAGGAGGAGGGGTCGTGGCAAGGTGGAACGCCGACATCGAGCGGTACGCACACGAGCCGTGGTCGCTTGCGCAAAGGGCGCTGGTTAGTTTCGCGGCGCTGGTCGTTGCGACGCTTGTGGCCTGGAGCCGTATTTATTTGGGCTACCATACGGCCCAGCAGGTCCTGGTGGGCTGCGTGGCCGGCGTGGGCAGCGCGCTGGCCTGGTTCGGTGTCACGTATTTTGCTCGCCAGAGCGGGCTCCTCGCCTGGGCGCTGGAGATGCCCGTTGCCCGCTGGTTCAGGCTGCGGGACCTCATCGTTGAAGAAGACCTGTGCCAGGCGGGGTGGGAGAAGTGGGAAGCGAGGAGGAGAGAGGCGGAGCTACGGAAAGAGGCAAAAGGGCAAAAATCATTATGAGATCCGGCTTGTAGAGAAGGCACATATTGTCACACGATATCCTTATAGACAGGACCTTTGTCGAAAGACTTGTTGATGGCATCTCGCGTGGGCAAACGAAGCAGGTTTTGCATCTTTTGGGGTAGCATTAGCTAATTACAAGACCTTTTCTACGATTGTATGAAGCTTTTTTTGATCAGCCAATGCTATCCCAATCTATAACACCTACTTCTTCTGCCATCGTAAACCTAAAAAGGGAAGGATGGCTGCTGATTAGCTCACTGTCCCGGTGGCTTGAAGCCAACATGATACTACTAAACCGCACTCTGCAAGTACATGTATTGTACAAGTCAGACTTCCAAGTCCCTTAGTTCATCGACGCCAAACCATCAGGAAGGAGCCGACAGCGTACCAGAACAACACCCCGACAAATTCGCCGCTAGGGTCACCAGACCAGCACTCATTTCAACACAGACATAAACGATGTAATGACTCTCTTTATTCCGACTACTTTTCACCCCCCATCCCGAGCCACTGACCGGTCCAACCAGCCTGACAGCTCCCATCGGGCTTCCGCCCAAAGTCGTACACATATCGTCATGACCTCTTCTCTCCCGATAGCTCGGTCCCTCTCGAAAGAGATCCAAGCCATCAAGCAGAACCCCTCCCCAATAAGTAGTAGCACGACAAAACTCCCCGAGCATGGGCTGCTAGGAGAGCATTCTGTCCCAATCCAAGTGACCTCCCCTTCGGGACACCGCCATGATGCCATGTAGGAAAATGCTTCCCGGCTCCGCCATGGAAGGAGTGACATAGAAAAAGACATAGAAAAAAACCGGGTCGACATTTGATATCCCCCGATCATAAGTGTATAAAAAAGGACCGAATGTAGCCAGCCACCTGCCTCCCCAACGCCTTGCCCGCTTCCCGTAAACATACCAAATGAATTAAAAAGGTCCTACCACACCGTGTGTTGATAATAATATACCAACCAGGTGTAGCGCTATATGTGATGGATATTGCCTTTGTCTATGACCAACACCAAGAAACCAACACCAAAAAATGCTTTGAGAACAAGGAACGCAGCCGTCACGTCAGCTCTGAATCAGATCCAGTCCGGCTTGGGAGTAGCCTTGGTCTGACTTCTGCTGCTGTTGCTGCGTTTTGCTGTCGCATCGCTAGTGCTGGGCACCGTGAAGCCGACACCTTTCGGACTCGGTATCTTGGCCTTGGTGGGACTCTGCGGGCTGTAGACATTCGGGCTTAGAGTGATCTCGTTCTCCTTGACCTCTGGCTCGTCGTCGTTGTCATCATCATCATCGCTGACATCGTCGCTAGTCCCGTTAGGGTTGGGAACGGGCGGTAACGTCTTCATCCTCTTGTCCTTGACTGGGTTCCGCTTCGGGGTGTCGTCGATCACGGTGCTCGCCTCGGTGGGACTCGAGATAGGTGTCGTGATCGCCATCGGTCGCCCGCCGACTGGTGAATCCTTCTCCTTGTCCCGTACCTTGGGGCAGTCAAGGTGATAGACCTTGGTGTCCACGACCACCTTGTTGTTCGTGATGGGTGGCATGTCATCCACCGACGAGAGACGCAGCCCGATTTGAACCGTGGCCGATGAGACGAGCGATGAGTCTCTTCGATGACGACCGCTGACGAGGTTTCGCATGGATGGAGGCGGTTTGAGGCCTTCAAGGTCCACGTTGGAGGAGTTTGGTGAATAAGTTGTTGCCGGTAGTAATGTGACGGACGACTTTGAGCTCCGCAGACCACTGGTAAATCGTCGGGAAAACGACCGTTTCCGGATGTGGCCCATGGCCGAGAACTGTGCAGGTTCCGGCGCCCGAGGCATCTTGGGCATGGGGTAGACGGAATGAGACCGCAGGGGATTAGGAATCGGTTCTTCATAGACAGACGAGGCTGGTCTCCGGTTCTCGTCAAGGAACTCCTCTTCCTTTTCGAGACTGATCAGGCTCGCTTCACTGTCCACTCGTCGCACGTTCCTTTGCCCGCGCACGTAGTTGAGCATGTGGCCGTCTGGATCAGGGTCGTCGGCGCGCCTGATCTTGTACTTCATCTTGCGCCTCTGGTACTCTCCAACTTTGTCTCTCGGCCCAATCGTCGAGATGGTGTTGGACTTCAGGAACAGGTATAAGCCTCCTGTCATCAGACCGGTGACATTCGCCACTACCGAGGCGACCATGGCCAGATTGAGAGCGTCCGGGCCGCCTCGGGGGTCAATAAATGACATATAAAAGAAGTAGGGGATCAGGAAAGTCTGTGTTGTTAGTGGCTGACCCAGATTCTCAGGAGGTGTGAGGCCTACATTGGAGACAATCGCAAGAGCGAGATAGTAGACTGTTCTCGACGCTGACACTCTTGCTGTGACCTCGATCTTGATGCTGCGGGTCAATCGGATGAAGATGATTGCTACGCATACCAAGAGTGTAGACACGATGCCCGCGAGCAGCGCAAAGCACCCCGTCGACCAGTGCGCGACGAACCAGAAAAGCGACGTCAGGCAAAAGTTGGGCGCCCGATCAAAGTTGGCAACCAGAAAGTTAATAAGAGTCAGGAGCCCGATAATGGCTAGACAGATCGTGACGGTCCACTTCGCACGGGGTGCAAAAGGCTGATCTTTTCGCAACGCCCGGATCGCCATCTCGATCCCGAAGACGAGTTGTGTATAAGGGGCAAGAAATACAGCTACCACAATGTTAGCTCACCCAGCCCATCGAACTAGAGTTCCTCACCTACCAGGAAACATGAGCTGCCCCATCAGTGTGCATCCAGTGCCTATTAGTGCGTCGAGGCCGGTGGACTGTGCCACGGCAAACGTGATGCCTTGCACCACGATGCAGAGGGACAAGACCAGCGGGAATACCTCTCCCTCGGGCACGAAGGAGAAGCCATTTCGTCTGTGATGAGTGTGAGCAGCCGCGCACGCCTTCAAGCCCACACGGGCCGGCGAGAGAGCCCATACCTGAAGCTAAATGTTCTGCAGTTCCTCTTTTGTCTGTAATACCCATCAAACAGAATCCCGACGGCCGTGGCGAAGGCGGCAATCGTGTTGAACGTGGCTAGGATGATGGTCGACGTGCGGATCGACTTGGCGGCGGCAAACCTGAACTCGTTGAAAAACATCTGCTGGGTGGCCGAGTTGTTGGCGGCCGACTGGAAGACCCCCCCATTCCCCGACATGTTGGCGCTTCTCTGGCCACCACCGAAACCGCCCCCGTCGCCCCGCGACTCCAACCACCCGCCGAAGCCGCCATCCGCCCCGAGAAATGGTGACATTGGGCTCGTCGTCGTCCGATAGCCTCGAGGTTGGCGATGGCGATGAGCCGTAGCAGTGCCCTCGGTCCCGTTGTGGTTAACTCATCTACACGTCGTCGAGTCGCGATGCGGTTGTCGGCCGATGTGTGGGAGGAGAGAAGAGGGGGAGGCAGCACAAGGTGCAGGAGGAAGGACGACGAGTGTAATGGCAATGCCCAGGCGAGCGGGATGGTATGGAACCCCGGAGGGTGCTGGGGTCAGGGTATCACAGCTCGAGCTCAACCACGGACCAGACGAAACAGTCCCCGACCCATCGAGCACTCTCTCGCAGCGAAGACCACAGGCCTGGGCACAAAACAGGGGTGAGGGGGACGGGAGGGCGAATAGACGGGCGACCCGGAGGAGGCCGCGGTGGAGACTATTCCAGAAGAAGCTCATCACGAGAGTGCATGAAAGCAGAGCGAGGACCAGCTCCAAGTCCCGGTCCAGTCGTCGTCAACAGCGAAAGACCCATGGGACGGTCCCCGCGCGGGCAGGAAAGAGCCGGCCAGGGATCATGGGGAGGAGGGTCCCCTGCAGGTCTTGTCTCGGTCGTGCCCGTCATCTCTTAGCCGTTGGGGAGGCCGCCCTGGCTGCAGAGGGGCCCGACTGGGGTGCATGAGGCTGGCCATCACGGCTGGAGTGGTCTGGACGGCGACGGCGTCGAGGAACGCGGGGTCAGTGCCCGAGCAGACCACAGGACGCAGACCATGGCCGCGCACAAAGAGGGGGTCTAGGGTGCGTGGAAGGCATTGATCCGGCAGTCTGGCGGCGCTGGGCCCAAGCAACACTCGCAGCATCTGGCAGCATCTCGCAGGTGCAGCGCCGACTTGTGTTTGGCGTGCAGCATTGTCGCGGCGTGGGGTTGAAGCAAACATGCGACAAGCAACGGTTTCGTCACGACCAGGGCCCGCAGGCTTTTTGCCCGAGCCCCACACTGCCGAGGCGGCCCGAAAGGGTAAGGCGTCTTGGCAGCCAGGGGGCGCCAGGGGTGGCCCCGCCGTGCATCAAACCTCACTTCAACTTCAAGCCAAGACTTTTTCCACAGAGCAACGTGCTCGCAGAGGCACATCACTCGAAAAATAGCTTCCCGCGATTCTGTCTTCGCTTCTCATTTGCTCGCCTCCGACTTTGCGTGATGATCTCGACGATCGATCAGCCTATTGTTAGGGTTCTATAGCCGTGGCTGCTGTGGTCGCACACTCGCCCAGAGACGGCACACCTTGTGCCCATCGTGTGTGTCCGCTGGCTTGGCTGCAGATATCCTGTGATGAATCTTGTGAGCTGATAAGAAACCGAACGGGACGACAGCCTCTGCTCTTGCCTTGTTAGTGGAGCTAGACTGGTTGACTGGGGTGTCATCCCATTCTACGCGGCGGACACAGAAACGTTGGCGCAGATGAAGAAACATCGAGCCATTCGCCTGTCATTCAGCCTCTGCTAGTCCGTCTCAGCTTGCGATTGGACAGCGCAGGTGACTATCCTTCAGCTCTGGTGATGTGCCACCGGTGCGAACAACCCGGTCGGCCTCGTACCCCGTTCCGGATGCTTGTTCGCTCTTGATACAAGCCGTGTGTCAGGTCCCGGGAATCCTCTCTCCCAGGGCTAGCCACACCAACTGATGGCGAGAGGCTATCCTACTTGGTCATCGACCACCCCGCCATTGTGCCCAGGGTCTCGCCGATCGTTGCAATCCCCCATACTTAACAATCGGGGGCCGTTGATAAGATGGCTAGGCTCGTGCCAGATCAGAGCGATCAAGGTAACATGGCGATGGTGATGTGGTGATATGGACTCCGCTATCTCCATCTTTATCAGTGGCCGTCGTCGTGTTGCGAGATATCACAAGCACGGAGAAAAGGCGGAGAATAGCAGTCATAAGCCTTCGGCACTGGCAAAGCTCCGAGCAAGCGAGCCACCGGTGTCGTCCGCGTAGATATCTTACGACAATACCTAGACAGACAAGCTACCTAGAACAGAAAAATCCCTGGGCCATGGACAAAAGGTGTGACAGTGGCGCCGGCAGAAACGAGAACCCACCACCATAATGCCCTGCTCCCCCCACCGCAATATCTGTAGGGAAAGCTGGAAGCCATAGCACCGAAATGAATAAGGGCCAAGTCTTGTTTGCCAAACCCGGGCTGCCATCTCTTCCACTTCTACACAGCAGAGCCAGTGCCGGAAGCACATGACTTCCGAAATGCCCCATTCCCGAACCGTCATCCCATCGATGCATGCGCGGCTGAAACGACGATAGAAATCATGGACAGCGACAGCCACGTCAAATCTGCTTGACAACGCTTTTTTGTTGTGTGTGCTGCGTGTGTACGGATAATGTGTATCGGTGATTTGCCCGAGGAAGGGACGAATTTTCTCGCGCGCAATGTGCCGGCCCGTTTCTAGGTCTACACTCTAGGGAGGACGGTATAAGTCGCACCACGAGGGGGGGTGGCAAAATCCTGAGCGACAAAATGCATCGGATGTTCGCCGTGTCTCATACCTACTCAAGAATACCATTATCAAATGGAATAATGCTCCGCCCAAGAAAGAAAGAAAAAAGCACAGAAAAGAAGGCATGATATTCTCGTACGCCGCTCTTGGCCCTTTGGCACGGCACAGAAGCTCAACTGTTCAGGTTCTCGCTAATCCCCTCCCATCACCACCGGTCGATCTTTCATCTCCCATTCCCAGCGTCCGTCGCCGGCTGAGTTTAGATCTTATGCTGGGTATGCATCTCGAGCTTGGCAAACCAAAATAGGTGAACGTTGGAGTTCTGGGCTTCTACAAAGGGCCGGCTGTCATCTTGGCTCGTTCTCACATAAATGAAGTCTTCCCGCCTCGTCCTGGGCGTCTGTTTCTTGACTGGAACATTGTTCATCGGTGTCGTTTCGCTGCCCCTACGACATGCGCTCGCACATCACGCCAGCGCCCCTAGGCAGTCATCTGCAGCAGTGCGGTGTGATGTCCTTCAGGAGATCCGATCTGTCATCCACTCACTCATTTAAACATTCCCCGTCACACATCCCCCTTTCCATCTCTCAGAGACTGTGCCATATCCAAAAGCTGATCCGTCAACAAATACAAGGCGGTGGTGTATTACATATTTTAATCCGTGCAATATCTGTCATAATGACCGGCCACTAAATACCCTGATCGATGACCCCGTCGACCCGGCTCCGTGGTCATCGTAAATTGAAGCGCCCCATCGGCGAATATTAAATCGATAACGACAGAGTTATTGAACCCTTCATATACTTCCCGCCATCCCCGTAAACTTAGCGTACCCATACCATCGGTAATACCAAGAATGCCAGCTTTACCACTCACTGCAAACCCGTTTTGCGGCGGCAAACCACCCTTCATGGCTTACTTGAGCTTCTTCGTAGCCGTAGTCGCCGCCCTTACGCGGAAAGCATCGAAAATGTCGGCAGACGAGACGTAGATGGAGTAAATCGGGATAAACACCCAGAGCATATTGAAGAAGACGAGGTACACCCAGAGGTACATGAAGTTGCTCGTGTCCAGGTTGATGTTGCCGACGAGCCACTCGGGGCAGAAGGTCATGAAGCCTATCAAATCAGCATTTCATTTCATCATCACATATAGCAGCAACAAAAAAAAAAGAAACTTACCGCCGTAAAGCTCCGCCGTAGCGAGGATAATCATGACAACATTCGCCCGCGGATTCTTCTTGGCAATATCATAGCAAGCCAGACACGCCATCGGCCCAACAACAAAGACAGTCAACAACTCCAAGCTCACCACACCCTAGATGAATCCCCCCCAACGACAGATTAGCCACTTCATCCTCCCCAAAAAAACTCCGTTTACTCTCCCCCCAAAAAATAAAATAAAAAAAATAACATACCAGATCAACACCAGCCCACCTCCGATCCGCCCGGGCATAAACCATCCACAACCGTGCAAAAGGATTCTCCCCGCCCGCCTGCGACCCGTGCACCCGATCGCTGTACCCCAAGAAATTCCTCGGGTCCGGATACGCCCCCTTAGCCTCGGCCGAGAAGGCCGGCACCCACGAGAAGAAGCAGTGGTACAGAAAACTGCCCTCGAGCGCGAAGTGGATCAGCGCGTCGAACGCGTGCCACACGAACAGGAAGCGCAGCGCGCCCGGCGTGTTGCGGTCCAGCGACGCCGCCGACAGCCCGTAGGCGGCGCCGAGGATCACCAGCACGGCCGACAGCGAGACGAGCGTCGTCGTGTCGAAGAGGTCGGGCGGGAGCGTCGACATTTTTTCTTTTTGCTGAGTTTCTTCTCGACGTGTGTGTGTGTGGGTGGGTGTAGTACCTAGACTTGAGAGGCAAGAACTTGCTAGAGTGGAAAGACAAAAATGGATTTTTGGATGAGAAAAAAAGAAAGATGAAAATCTCACACACAACGGTGAAAATGAGGGGGAGGATGATGACCGCAAATACGCGCTGGATACGGATTCTGCTCGCTTCAATTGGTCCTCGTCCTCGCTGTCGTCGCGGTCGCGGTTTCGCTGCGGTGGGTGGCTTACACCATGGTCCGTGCGCACAGCGGAAATTACCGCCAAGTGCCCGGGGTTTTGCAGCTATTCCAAAGCGCCAAGCCATGTTACCTTTCCCATGCTTAATTCGACCACAAGCAGCGACATTCTCTCGATCCAGGACATTGAGCTCATGATTAACCGCACAGTGGCCGAACAGTTACCTCACCTTCTCGCGACATGTTCATGAGAAAACGGGTCTGACCTGGGGCACTGGGGCACCCAGCCAAGCAGAAGCAGCACACCAAGACCTTGTGTTTGATCTCGATACTAGGAACGAGCCCATCACTAATGCCGGATGTCGATGATCTGGTTCTCGATCAGAGTAACTGTATCTTGCACTTGGAACCGCACAGCCTCTACTGTGACGGTATTCAGGCTTTCGGAAGAATCACTTTAAAAGTCACAAAGCGATCACCAACAGTGGCATATCAAGTAGGGGGAAGTCGGTCGTGATTCTCTAGCTATCAGAACCACATTAGGTGTTATGTAAAAGTACAGTCCTCCAGATGTGCCCAGGTTTGATGTTCACCCAAAGCATCATCACACCAACGCCGATCCCAATCCTCCCAAAGTATCCCCTTGCGACTCCAACCCGATTTCATTCAGACCATGACCGGGCGCCGAAGAGGGGATGTGAAATGTGGCTGAATTTAGTGCATAGCCTGCTGCTTGTGGCTCTCAGCCGAAGCGTCGTGCTTCGACTCCTTAGCCTTGTCGGAGATGGCATCGCCAGCGGCCGAGAGGCTGTGAGGAGAGTTAGCCCGAGCTCGACGAGACAGTGAAGACAGAATATGCTTACCGGTCAGTGACACCAACGTTGGAGTCCTTGGCCACGTTCTTGTTGGCCTCCTTGGAAGCCTCGTGGGAAGTGCCCTGGATCTTGTCCGAGACGTAGTTGCCGGCGTTCTTGATGGTATCCATTTTGGTTGATGGGGGGTTTGTGAAGTTGTTTGTTTGTTGTGAGTTGCTTGTGATTGTGTATTTGAGAGTGTGTGTTGTGATGAAGAAAAGAATTGGGATCTGGGAGCAGGAGAAGGCGAGTTATATAGACGACTGGATCGAGATCTCTGGGCCCAGGGGTCAGAGGTCGAGCAAACGGAACGGCGAGCTGTCAGGTGAAGCACGACGTCATTGCTGTTTCCATCCAGACCCTCTGGCAGGCGCGCAGGCAACTCCCCCACGAATGACGCGGCGCAATGGCGGCGAGGAAGGCGCGTTCACAGGATGGAATCAAAGAGCTTGCCGCTGCCTGCGCGCGTCGCCGTAGTTGCCCCGCAGCTTGCAACACCCGCAACCCTGAAGTCATTCATGACGTCAGTTGAGGGCCTGCTGAAGGAGGTACCTCTGCGCTAGCAGCTCACATGGGCCATATCGCGATGGATCCAGAAAGCTTGAGCCAATTTGCGTGGGGCTCCTGCAAACTGCAAACCGCAAACGGGAAGCGTCCCCTTGCAGCAGAGAGCCACGGGAGTCCCGTCTGGACAGCACGGCTAGGTCCGACCTGGTCCCATCAATCGGTCGAGTGCAACTCAACTGGCGAGGCAGGAACCCGCAATGGCCTAGATTCTGTCGCCTTCCTCAGTCTTGACTTCAGCCTTCGCTTGGGTCTTGCCATTGAAGTCCTCAACGGCACCGTTGAAAGCGACGTCAGACAGGCCCGACGTAAACGGAAAGGCCTGTCCACAACTCCCGAACCCCTCGATTCAAACCCCTGTCAGTGACGCAGATGTGGATCCCTTCTGCCACATTTCGGGAATTTGATTGGCTCCTGCTTGCCAGACTGCATGCAGAATGACGAAACCACTTTTTGTGGGGTAGAGCCGCCTTCAACTGCCCAGACGTGCCAGACTTGCCCCTCAACGCCAAAGTGGACATGAACACCTGCGCTACGGGAAGCAAAGTATTCCCTCGTGACTTTCAAGCTGCGCTGCGGAGAGCTGTTTCAGGCTAATGGAACGCTGCACCATGATGCAAGGTGTCACGGTTCGAGAGAGCGGCTGACACGCCTGTCAAGACGGCAACGCGTTATTCGAGCCAGTTACGACAAGGAATCCACCATAGCGGGCCTCTGGATCAAGATGAATCGGCGATCTCACCCGCAGTGGGAACTTGTAAACGGTCAATCCGATCGGACGGCGGGTGCCAACCCACCACCGCCGGAGCTTTGTGTCCGCCGAGGTGCTCCATCCGGCCCGGCAACGGACACCGACCTCTGGAGCCGCATGTGACCGCAGCTGCTTACAAACTTTTGTGGGCTTTATGGAACTCTCACATGGCTCTCCATCCCTATCAGTAATGTAGATCCGCGAAGAGGCCCAACTGCCGAGCACAACTGTGCGTTGTATCTGAACTGCCCTTCAGTAAGTTCCTCAATTGGGAGCCGCATCCTGTTGGTTTCGTAAACGACTCCAAGTTTAACCAAGATCACGCCACTCTCGTATTTTTGGATGCTATCCTGCCCGGGTTACAGTTCCAGCACCGTGTACACCAGCGCTTCAACTACACCCATGTCGGTGGTAGACAATTGGACAACTAAGATTAGAGCGGGCCTCCTCGTTTATTTGTATACACCCCTTTTCCACTTTTGGGTTTAAGTCAAGACCCAGGAAACATTGATCAAGACTACTTAGCCTCTGGCCATCCAGCGAGACACAATAATTTTTGCTATCGCCAACACAACATCCCCCAATCTCCGTCTCAGTCATGCCTCCCCACGGACGCACGCAGGATCGTCATTGTTGGTACGCCGAGACTGCCGTAATACGTTGCCGAGACCTGCTGTCGCTCTGCCATAAACTCTAGGCACCAGGGTCTGAGGAAGGAAACAATACCAGTCAACAGGCTACCCCCTAACGACGCCGAATTTACGTTAGAATCGGCATTGTGATCGTTCAGGGAGGTAGAAAGGTGTGTCTCTTGCCCCTATTCTCAAATCTTGTTCCACCCGAAATCCCGAGTCGGATTCGCCTGTTCAACACTGTACTATCACCCCAGGCATCGCCATGGTTCTGTCACTTGCTGCTTGCCCAAGGTTTCTGGTGTGTTTTATACTATTTTCTCCTGTCGTCTACCTCGATTCGGCCCGGTGTAAATCCCACGTCGCCTCCAGATATAATCTGGTATGCATATCCCAGGCCAAACATCAAATATCTCTTAGTTCTTTTGTCTGGGGACAACGCGGCGGAAACAGGCGGTTTCAGTGGGCCGCTGTTTACGATGAAGACGGCTTCAGCTCCTCCTCCAGGGCTCGAAGGCGGCGAATAGTGGCGCGCGAGGTTGCTGCGGCCGGAGTACTAGGCAGCGGTCAGACCAGTGTCTACCAAACTGATATTTCAGAACTTACCCGAATACGTACGCACCGCCAGCAATAGTCTTGTGGCAGCGGCGGCACTCCCAGATTCCAGAAGCAACTCTCTTGACGGTATTCTTGCCGCAGAAAGTGCTGTATCGGGCATCCCAGATATCAGTGACGGGAACGGCCGAAGAGCACGTTGATGAGGCGACCTACCAGAGGTATTTGGCATGTTGTGTGGTGTCGAGTCGCTTCATCTGCTTCCGCAGGGACGCTCCATACCGATTGCCATACCTGCCGGCAATGCCGACCTCTGCCGGAGCATTAGCCTTCGCCGTGAATCCTCTGCTGGCAGGAATCGGTGTACTTGCTCTTCGTTCGCTTCGACATAGTTGGTGTGGCGTTGACAGTGGTCGTTTGCAAATTTGGGTGCTCGCGATGCTTGGTGCTGCGCAGAGTCGGCGTTTGTGTTGCCGGAAAGTCAAAGGAAACAGTCGTGGAAGACTCAGAAACGCAAACGGCGTGAAAAGCTAGTTCACAAATTTCTAGCATTCATCTGTTCTTGAGGAAAGACCGACTACGCACTAGGTGCCAACCATCTGCAGGAGCTCCTGCCCAGAATAGCTCTTGAGAACAGGCTCACCCTAGATCAGCCCGCATCTGTTCTGGAGGGCTAGAATCGGCATTTCACGAAAGCCTGGGGATGAATTTGCTTGATCAACCCTCTATCCATCATGGTGTGGATGATGCCTTCATCCGCACTACAACACGGGGCTGTCAATCAGAGACGCTCATAGCAACAACACCTATCCAAGGATGGGAGAGAATGCTGCCGGGGGACCCCATGTTTCTGGTCGTCCTGCTCAAATTTCTGTGACCGCTTACAGAAGTCTAGGTTGATGCAGACCCGTATCGTTGGAGCCTCTCTGCTTACACGATCTTGCCGTTAGGCAGATACCCTTCCCTTATTAGAGTCACATCGTGTTAGCACGTTTCTGAAGAACAACGGGTCCTCCACCCGGTTGAAGTTGAAGTTTCAAAACTACTGCAACAGGCATGGACATTATTGGACCTCTCTGCTGAGCTTCAACCCACCACGTTTGCAACAACCAACTGATTTCTCGCAGATTTGTCGGTTTGTTGTTAGAACCTCCGTCTTTTGTCTAGAGCCAACGCCCGACCGGGATTCCAGGTTTGCATGCATCATCCGGTGAAGCAGGTTGCATCTGACCACATCTGAGATATCTGTTTTGTGAAGGGAACAGAATGCCAGTCCAGCCTATGGCCGCCTCTGAGCCCCATTTTTCCGCCGCGTCCCCCACGGCGGATCAAAGGTGCAAACCGAGATAACCAAACTCAGACGCCCGGATAGACGAACACAGTCGTAGTGGAGCATTGCTCGGCTCGCCCGCTTTGCCTGTCGCCCGCTCCAACACCACTGGTGTTGAGTAATTTCCTCATGTAGCCGGTCGCAGTTGCGCCTGCTGCGGTCCCTTCACGTCAACCATGACAGGCCTCCCGATTTTCTCGGCATCATGCTCCGAGAGGCCGTTCCAAAGCTATCCGAGCCCAAGAGCCACAAGGAAGCCTCACTTCCTCGGCTGTCACGTGCCCCTTGGGCACCGTCAGTCTGACATCCGCGGGAAGACAAGTATGTGTTTGCAGGCGGAAAGTCGAATATGTATAGGTCCGATGGTTCCCACGTGTGATTGCCGCGCCGTCAGATTTGGGCCGTGGAGATGGCGATGTCGGGAGGCCCAAGGGACGTGGCATCCGCGATTGGAAAAGGAATCAACATCTCCCCAAAAGGCGTAGCCCGATTTCTGCATGCACTCAAAGTCAGTTTGGGAAAAGCTCCATTAAGGGTCCTCCAATCTCTGAAGAAACTCGAATCGCCGGCTGTGCGGAGGCCCTATTTATCAACAGGACCAAAACATTGCCTTCGAGCGTTTGTCGCGGCTCAAAATCTCAGTGTGGTTCGAGAACGAAGGTGGTCCGTGCACAAGCCTCCCCCGCCACCATGTCGGCATCTCGTCATTCCCCTCACCGCCCATCTGCAAGGGTAGTTGAGGAGGGGGAGGTTCGGCAAGCGGCGGATATGGGATCAACGATAGAGAAAACGGGAGATGACCGGATTATTTATGTTGAAGTCATTTGAAAGCTTCTTGATAATAAGCGGAAAACAGCTTCTAGAATCTCGTTCGCGCAAGGCATCGTCTGAAAGGTGCTGACTTGCGCCCGTGACACCCCAGCAGAGAACGACGCATTGCCTGCGTCACTTGTCAAGTGGTCCCTGGAAGCCGATAGGTCCGCCATCGAACCTTCTACAAGCTCAAAGAGACCACACCACGCAGCACCAGGGCCAAAGCATTTTACGCCCTCTTGTCATTCTTCCGCGGCCAGTGACAGATTCTTTCTTTCATCTTTCTGCAAACCTTGTTTGCAATTGTAACCTCAGCCATCTGCAAAAGTCTGCGACGCACTACCACACTGCATCTACGAGAGCTTCCTCGAAGAGAGGGGTACTCATTACTCCGATTCTCGTAAATTGTACCGAGTTACAGCTACACAATCACCTGTTTCCCGGTCATCTGATCTGAGACACACGATCCGACCACCGCGACTTTTAAATACCGCGCGATACCCCATCCTCGGTCAATCACTGCTAAGACAGAAAACCTAAATCAACAACAGGATGGTGAAAGAAACAAAACTCTACGACCAGCTGGGCGTCAGCCCTTCTGCCACCCAGGATGAGATCAAGAAAGGCTACAGGTAAGCTGATTCCCCATATCGCCCGGGTCTTATTTTCTGTTAGAGACCATTCCCAGGGCGACTTTTGCGTTTTGGCGGCGGGCTCGGTGGTTTACCGTCCCGCTAACATAGCGTCATCGCATGCTAACCCCTCACTTAGGAAGATGGCCCTAAAATGGCACCCGGACAAGAACAAGGACAACCCGGAGGCCGCCGAAAAGTTCAAGGAGTGTTCTCAAGCCTACGAGATCCTGTCCGACCCCGAGAAGCGCAAGACTTATGACCAATTCGGACTCGAGTTCATTCTGCGGGGCGGCAACGTACCCCCGCCCGATGCCGGACCGAATCCATTTGCGCAAGCCGGCGCCGGTGCTGGCGGCGGTATGCCTGAGGGGTTCGCATCGTTCTTTGGCGGTGGTGCTCCCGGCGGCGGTGGCAATACTCGGTTTTCGTCGTACGGCTTCAGTTTTACGGACCCGAACGATTTGTTCCGGAACACGTTCCGCGAAGGGGGATTGGGAGGGGATGCCTTCGAAGACCTGCTATTCAACGCCGCACGAGGACAAGCAGGAGGCGGTGGTCGTCGGATGCGGGGCTCGTTCGGTGAGAGCATGCCCCGTCAACGACAACCAACACCAGAGGTGACGACAGTTGAACGCGCCCTGCCCGTCTCTCTTGAGGATCTGTACCAAGGTGTGACGAAGAAGATGAAGATCAAGCGCAAGACATTTGACGACTCAGGCAAGAGGATAACCACAGATACGGTCTTGGAGGTGCCTATCAAGCCGGGTCTCAAGAAGGGCAGCAAAATTCGGTTCAAGGGGGTCGGGGATCAGGAAGAGGGCGGACAGCAGGATCTGGCGTTTGTTGTCGAAGAGGTAAGCTGCACATGATACCTTGAATGTGGCCGAGATACTAACGATTTTAGAAACCGCACCCACTCTTCGTCCGCGACGGCGATGATTTAATCCACACGATCGATCTCGATCTGAAGGAGGCGCTGACCGGCTGGAAACGAACTGTCACCACTATTGATGGCAAGAGCTTGAGCATCGAAAAGACAAACCCGACGCAGCCAGGCAGCTCCGACACATACCCGGGTCTCGGCATGCCAATTTCCAAGAAGCCAGGACAACGCGGCAACTTCATTGTCAAGTACAACGTCAAGTTCCCGACAAGTCTGACGGCACAACAGAAGCAAAAGTTGCGGGAGATCCTCTAAGCCTGCCGGGATTGCAGCTGGTGTGATTCTGAATGGAACAACACCAAGGAAGAGGCTCCGGGTGAGGCCTTGGATCTCTCGTTGTAGGAGCGGTACATATCACGACATGGGCGGCGTTGGGGGTTTATAGTGGTTTTCCTGTGTGTTAGGGCTACGGGGGTTATGAGCTGGGGTCGGTAGCATTGAGTCTAGGACGGTGGTTTTCCACGAGACTGGTAATGACATGGTCAACTTATAGAGTATCAACTTGCTGGTGCTAGACGGTGGATGTTGGGTAGCCGGCACTTGTAGGGAATCTTAGCAGCATGCGAGTCTGGGGGTTCCTCAGGGACCACTCCCGTCGGATAGGGCCTTGCCGGCCATACACTACTTGCTTGTCAACCGCACTCTAGTGTAATGTAGCTAGATAGAAACCAGGGTCCCCTGGCCCCGGAAGAGGGGCAAGAGGGGTCGTGAGACTCAATGTCCGTGTGTCCCACCGTTCCTGAGTTGACATGTCTGCTTAACCTCGAGTTGAGCCTTACCTACCGGAGATGTGATTCCGTTTGTCATTTCACAGCCTCGAACCGATAAAACACCAATACTACGAATTAAATAGCTCATCAACATGACTTTATCTCAGTATGCTACACTTTGTTCTTGCAATGGCTCGGGAAGGACGGAATAAGCAGACAACAAGTCACATAGACGAGGGGGAGTCCCTGCCCCACCTCGATGACGAAATGATCGACACTTGCTGCGGCTTCTGCGACTGGGAGAGAGGGGAAGGGTCCAACTATTTCCCCTTAACCGAGATCTTTCCTGGATGTTGCTGAAGTGTTTATGCCGGTGAACCAAGGAAAGGGTTCCTTTTCGGGAATTTGCATTGCCCTGGTTGTTCTTGGCTTGTTCTTTGCGTTAGTAGTACGAATACAAAACGTCGAAAGGTCCGCGTCCCTCTTGCTCAAGAGACGGGGAGATTCTCAGGTACCTTACGACAAATATAGACTACACAGTAGCGTGCTTTTGCTAGGGAAGCAGCAGGGAAACAGATTGATTCTGTTCTGTTCTTTTCTTCGAATTCGGGCGCAGGTCTGTCTCGCAATCCAACCGTGTCAAGGGCTGTCAAGGGATAATCGCTTTGTCTCTATCTCCTCTATCTACGATCCAACATTACCTGACTTGACTTGCAAACTATACACATCAGAAATTATAAACAATCACAATGGGCGAGGTACACCAATTATCCCCTCTTTCAACTGCAACACGAGAGAGCCTGGAAGGCTAATAAGAGAGAAACATACAGCAACGCAAGATCACAACGCTGCTCCTAGACTGCGACAACACGCTCGTCCTCTCGGAGGAACTCGCCTTCGAGGGCTGCGCCGACCTGATCAACGAGATCGCGCGGTCGAAGAATGTGCCGCTCGAGCAGCCCTTCACGGGCGAGACGCTGATCGTCGAGTTCGTCGGGCAGAACTTCCGGGGCATGATGGTGTCGCTGCAGGAGCGCTACGGCTTCGAGATGACGCCGGCCGAGCTGGACGACTACGTCCGCCGCGAGGAGGACGTGGTGATCGCCAAGCTGAAGGAGAAGTTGGCGCCGTGCCCCGGGGTTGATGCGGTGCTGGAAAAACTGGCGGCCGAGGGGCGGTACACGCTCGCGGTCGTGAGCAGCTCGGCGCTGCGCCGCGTGCGGGCGAGCATCGAGAAGGTCGAGCAGGACAAGTACTTTGGGGACAGGGTGTACAGCGCCGCGACGAGCCTGCCGAAGCCGACGAGCAAGCCGGATCCGGCTATCTATCTGCATGCGATGAAGGAGCTGGGGAAGACGGCTGGGGAGTGTGTCGCTGTCGAGGACAGCAAGAGCGGGACGCTCAGCGGGACGAGGGCTGGGATCAAGGTGATTGGATATGTTGGGCCGTATTCGGAAAAGGAGAAGCCCAAGATGGAGAAGATCTTGACTGAGGCGGGTGCGGTCGTCATCATGCGCGACTGGAGCGAGTTTGAGGACTGCTTGGCCAAGATCGAGAGCGGGAGTGTCTAGAGTTGCTCCTTGGAACTGGAGGAACCGCATAGAGAAAGGAAGGTTGGAAGTGTTGAGAAGAACGGATTCGGACATGTCACTTGACTAGAGATAGAGAAAGAGGAGATAGGGGCCGGGTGGTTAGAGGTTATCATTTTCTCCAATCCATTAAGAAGCTATTTACGCTCTGGAGTGTGGACCGACTTGGATTTGCACCAGGCATAGCGGTCATGATCTTTCCCAGCTTCGCCCTGATAGACGTCTTGTTGAAACTGGGTTGGCTACCCACAGGCCTGAGGGTTCCGGGGGTATCAAAGCACCAACATAGAAGCGCGAGGGCCACTCCGACGGACAAGTCCTTACCGGTTTCGCAGAGTATCACGATCCTCTTGTCCAGTCCGTCTGTGTCCGTAGAGCTTACCAGATACTGCCATGCAAACTCGCAGATCCGAGGCAAAGCTTCACGCAGTGCACGGCTCGCCGCTTTGCTTTTTCCAACAATCATATCCAGGTGAAGAGGTTGTACTTCACCAGCGTCTTCTTCACCGACGTTGGGTCTCAGGGTAATCGTGCACGCCCCAGAGGCGAGCGAGGGTTGCAGAGCCACGAGAGTGCCGACATCAAGGCATGGCGCCACTTGGTGAAGCTCCGGAGTCGTTCCGTCGCCGGTGTCCTTGGACGACATCAGAGACTCGATCAGGTCTGGCAGTTCTTGCTCTGGAGTGGCCAGCAGTTGGTCCGCATGTCTCCAGAACATTTGTGCCGTGAGACCATGTGCCCAGTTTTCGGTGTCGTCTCCGGCGCCCTGGATATAGCCGCCCTCGCCGATTTCGACTCCGGTGCCCGCCACACGGCGGGAACTGGTACAGCATACCACGGGATGATATGCTTCGGACACTTTCTTGATGGGTTCTGCCGAGATGTCGTCCTCCTGCGTAATCCAGAGCGGGCGAAGTGGCTTGGCGAGGTACTTCCGGAGAGCTTCGACATACAAATTGAGGGCATTAAAAGATTCCAGAAACTCGGGAATTCTTGCCTCCATCTGGCTCTTCTCCGAGTCGGATACCACATGGGGAGGGACATGGAGGGCGTGTGATGCTTGTTCGTCTGGAAAGAGCGCGCGGTTGAGAACGCACGCCCAGACTGGGACGGTCTTGCTCAGGGCGTCGGGCATCCCTGGGAGGTCAGCTGTTTCTGGTGGTAGATGGAAAACAGAAAATGATAGGGTACAAACGTTTTCCTCTGCGAGTAGAGTCCACGATGATGCAGCTGGCTTTGGGGTCAGCATGTGGAGAAATATTAGAACGAATACCAGACTGACCCATCGTGACGCCCGACCAGCTCGAGAAGATTCAAGTTGAGTCGCCTCGTGCTAAACTTCCACTGGCCGGTATGGCCATCGGTACTCTTGAAATAGGCGGATGCAGTCTTGAGCTCGGGGTCGATGTACCAACTGCCACAGCGCTCATTTGCGACCAGCGGGAGGCCGAGGATGTCATGAACTTCCCGGACAAACTCTGCATCTTGACAGATAGAACGTAGCCGATTAGTTATGGACAGGTTGGACCTCTTGAGGTCGCCTAGGATCTTTGAGAAGCTGCTGTTGGCTTGGTCTGGGAAAATGACTTCGGAGAGCGATGGCAACGCCATTTGGAGTGGGTTGGGATATATATAGTAAGGAAATAAGACAAACACAGAAGAACAGGGAAAGGAGAAAAAAAAGTGTTCAAAATAAGGAAATGTGCGTTCTCCGAACCATGGTGTTGTTAGCTTTCTTCGCTTGAAGCAAGCCAGCCTGAAGCCTGCGCAAAGCCAAAAGTTGAGCGGCCGTCACCAATGCTTGGCGCAACAGGGGCAGGCCTCGCACGGACCGTTGACAGCTGTCAAGATCTTGATCAGATCTGGTGGCTTGAGTGATCCTCGATCCACCCGGTCTTTCCCTTGCACCAAACCTGGACCCCGAAACGGCCCGACTGGCGGACCACCATCCCAACCCGATATCCTCGCCGTTGCCTGTTATATCCCAGCGACATATTACTATCGTGTTGATGAAGAGGCGTCGGGTTGCCCGGTGCGTGAGACGGGACAGCAGGGGCCTTTTGCGATCGGACGATAAAAGTGTGGCTGCGGGCGGCAATGGGACTTCAACGTGGGAACGTTGCCGTCGATGGACATTTGGAGAACTGGTTTATTAGACCTAGTAGGTAGCATCCGCGTCCGCGCGACGGTTCCGATCCGGATTCGGTCACCGAAGCCCGGTCTTCCTCTGAGTATCGAGCTACCGCAGCATCCCGACCTTCCGGTTCTCTGTGTTGCTTCTCATGATTTTGCTTTGACCACAGCGCATTGTCCTGGACAGAACCTCCAATCTTTGGTAACCAATCGGGCACCTCATATTGAACGAGAGCTCATGTTCGAAGCAACCAGTCAGTCAAAATACCATGCTTAGGACCTAAAGCTGCCTGAGATGGGACGATAGTGGCTCCATGTTCCTGCCAGTGCCCTCTCTAGTGCTGGAGAAGAGATGTCCACATATTCTGGGATATCTTCCATATGTCCCTGGGTTGAGATCATCAGAAGCCAATACTGTAACTTGGAATACCAAGTACTTCTTAGTTTGTCGGTAGGAGAAGTTTTCTCTCATCTCCCCGAGCAAAGTGAAAAGCACAAGTCGGCGCGTGATAAGGGCGGAGTGGAAAATGCAACTTCAACAGCGCCGGCTGCACTTTCCTTCATCTCGGGCTCTGCAATCGAAGTCACCAATTCCCAGAAAAATGTTGAACACATCGACTCAATGGCTGCTTCAGGTCGCGTACCAAAGCTCGGCTGCTGTTCCGTCGCTTGACCGACGTCGTCCAATCCACGGAGACACGCCCGAAATGTGTCGATTTCTTATTAGGCCAACGGCGGCGGCCCCGACAACCTCGCTACCGTCTCCTGTCTCCTCTGGCCGAGGTCAGGACTCATCGACCGTCGACGGGATGGAACGGGAACCCATGAGGCTGCACAGCCACTTGACCCTCTCCACAGAACGACATCAACGCGGGGTCAGGACCAGCACAGCCTTCCTGGAAGCGGAGAATCGGCTTCAAAGTTGCATCGACGGCAGCATAATCGAACCGACGGGACAGTAGATCGCCGTGAGGGCTAACGCGCGTTAGCATTCCCCAACGGCTTTCACAACAGAGATCTCATACCCGTGTCGCGATGATGGGCCCTGTTGAAGAGTGTGGCGCAGCCTGGATGTTCTGAGTGGAAGATCGCTGGCGACATCGCGGCCGCACAAACGGGCCAATCATATCGTCTGGTCTGTACGTGGCTTGGCCTGCAAGGGTGGTAAGAATCTCCAACTACAGGCCTCCTCACAGCGTCCTTGTTGATGTCATTCTCTCGAAAAGACCTCTAACAAGAACAAAAAAGACCTGTTAATTTCCGAGAGGTGCCTAAGAAGTAGTCAGTTACAGAGATTTACACTGCCTTGCGCCCGGCTCCTATTCCCGAGCTAACAATCATTCAGGGATTGGAGTGTAGCACTGGCTGCCGAGCGCTGCCGAGAGGTTGAGCAGCGGTTGTCCTATCAGACTCGCAGGTTCACACAGACCGGTTCAAGGTGGAAATGCTGTTGCTGACCTTCCTACGTGGGCAGAGAATAGGAACATCAAAAAAGACAGCGGTACGGCTCAAAGCATACGTCTCAGGTTGAAGAAATGAAATGGAGATCGGAAGCCACGAGATTAACAACTCGCATTTCGCGGGCGCATGTCCGTTTTTGGCGTCAACCTTCAAGACGACCCGCCGGTGTAAATATTCGCCCGTTCCGGGCTGGCCCGAAACACCGGGACGGGAGTCTGAGTGGATGGACGAAGCTCATGACGAGGCGCAATTTTAGAACCCAAAAAGCAGTGCAATCGTCAGCATTCTAATTCCTAGGCAGGTGGTGCTCGGCGTGTCATAGGTGGGTGCCATGCGCTTCTCGAACGTAAGGCTGATCCAGGGGCTGCCGAGCCGAGGGAGTGCGCCAGAGAAAACAGCCATTCATGTGTCCAACAAAATGATGGCGGATGACTCCCATGCCGATCGGACGGAAGCAGGGTGCACCCTCTGCCCAATGGGCCGAGGCATCGCGATATCATCATCCATAGGGCTGAGAAGGATGGGGCGTTTCGAAACTTGGTCGTGTCAGAACCCACGATCGACGTTGATTTCACACTTTAGCGTCACTCGGCCACATCAAACACCCTGGCCAAGTCCTTTTGCGCGTGCGGCCGAGGGGCTCAGCACGGTGCCGAGCGGGGCTCTTCGTGGTCAGTCTGACTCTTGTTGCACCCGGAGGTGAGACATTGGAATGCGACAGCTTGGGATGAAGGCCAAGAGCAGGAGGGCGATGGTGCGGAGGGCATCCACGGGCCGACCGGCTTGTCGCGTGGCGAGCGTTCCGAGATTGTGATGGAGGGTAGGTGCAACGGCAGATGCCGGGACTTGATCCCACTACTTTGGAGGGGCCCAGGGAATGCTCTTTTGCCCTCAACGAGGTCACCGAAGGTTCCTGTGCTCCAGTCGTACAGGTGGTGACTAACTCGTCACCCTTCCGGCCGTCGCCCGTGCGGTTTGCGCAAAGATGTCGCCCGCCAAATCATTGGAGGAGGGACGCCACCTGATAGCCAAGGTGCGCGACACGGCCTACAAACGCGGGCCAGTCCCAACGACGCAGGTTGTGGCGTTCTGCGCGGTGAGCTCGTTGCTGCTCTTGGATGCACCTGGGAAGGGGATGCGGAGGGCTTATGCGCTTCTGCGTCCAGACCACGACCAATCCAGGACAGCCGAACCTCAGCCAGCCAACACAGCCTTGGTATTCCACAAGAGGCTACCTCGCAGACGTGTGGCACCCCCTCATGTCGGTCGAGAGGACAGTCTCACAGACGATAGATTTCCAAGGACATGGTATGGATATTGACGGAAACGGCAGTACGGATGTGGTTGAAATGCCCAGCATGCGTCGGCGGACTGGAACGGCCGATCAGCGCCGGAAGGATTCAACGACACCGAGTCTCATAGAATATCTGATTAGAACTGGGTACTTGGCTGCGCGAGCCACGACGTGGAACCAAAATTACAGAATTGCCCAGTAATCCTTCCAGGACGAGGCGATCCACAAAGTCCTGAATACTGGCTGTTCGAGGTAGGTAGTTACTTGTACAGGTGCACACTGGCTTGGCGAGTTCGCGGGAGTGGGGACGGCTCCGAGCGGGATGTGCACCATCACGAAGGGACCGCAAGGTGGGCGGCTCGGCGGCCTGCAAAATGTCGCCGGGAGCTCCCCTTCCCCCTGTTACCCCTGTGGCCCCTCACCAGCCAACTGCCCGCACCGCTTCGAATTTACCTTTAATACAGCGAGCCTCGCCCACAGCCTCTCCAAATCCTTGCCCGCCCATTTTGTTTGCTTCCCAGCGACAAACTTTACTCAGGTGCGGCACAGTGTTCCGGGTTTTGACACAACTTCTGCTCCCAGGTTTCGTCTCTGAACTCGCGACGGCCGACTTCCTCCCGGCTTTCTCGATCGGCAGCTGCAGCTCGACAGACCTCTGCAGCTCACGCTCGGTGCGATCCAATCCGGCCGATTCCCGCCGAGCTGGCGCAACCAGCTGCCGAACAAGGCGCGGCCTTTTCTTTGTATGGGAAACACGAGTGCGAAATCATCGCGACCTCGATAGCTCCGCAATAAGAGATCGCGCGCAGTGTCAATTGGCTCCACGGATCTGCAGCGGCCGCATGGGCTTCAACAGGCGATACCACCCGGGTAACAAGGCAAACGAATCAAGCTCATGTCGTCGGAATCCCACGCGGCGCCGGGAGCTCCTCCCACCTCCGCCCTCAACGGCGGCGCCCCCGCAGACCCCACGCTGAAGCCTCGGCGCGCAAGAACGAGCAAGCCAAAAGTAAAGACAGGGTGCAACAACTGCAAGTAGGTTTGGACCGAGGTGGAGAATGGAATGGTGGATGCTGATATTCGGGTCCCAGACAGAGGAGGATCAAGTGCGACGAGAAACGACCATCATGTGCAAACTGCATCCGCTCCAAGAAGATATGTTCGGGCTACCCCCCTCCGGCTCGGAGCGCGCGGCCGTTTGAAGAAATCCGCATCGCACCGAAGCCCATTATTGCCGTAGCTACTAGCGCCCCGGCGCCGGTCCGAGAACCAGTACAGGCGATACAGCTCCCTCCCCGGCGTGTTCAGAAAGTTCAACGGCGCATCGCCGGCCAGGTGCCACCAAGTGCTCCTCCGGTTGTAGTCCTCCTACAGACTCCCAGCGTGTTGCCTTTCGACGCGCAAGAGGGGCTTTATTATCAGTTGTTCCAAGAGCAGACGGCCAACGAGCTGTCCGGGTTCTTTGACTCGGCATTCTGGGCCCGATCGGTGCTGCAAGAATGTCATTCGGAAGCGTCGATCCGCCATGCCGTCGTCGCCTTGGGCGCCCTGTACAAGACGCTGGAGAAGTCGGCCGAGTCTCCGCCAGGGTCACCAAGCGGAGACCGAGACCCGAGTGATACGGCCTGGAGTCATTGGGAGATGGCTGTCAAGCAGTACTCCCGAGCATGCCAGGAGTTGATGCTCGCGCACTCGGCTGACACGAGATCCAATAGGACGAGACTGATGGCGTCAGTACTGCTGGCATGCTTCGACTCTTTTATCGGCGACCACAAACAAGCCATCGTCCAGATCCAAACCGGGCTGGGACTGCTAGAACAGCTTCGCGCCGAGCGACGGCGAGCTTTTCTGCCCCGGCCGGAAGAGCCGGTCGAGGCCGAGCTCATCCAGATGTTTACGCGCATGGCCATCCAGGCTAAATCCTACGACATGGCGTTCCACTTTCCTCAGCCCTACGTCGTCCGGCTCACCCAGCCATCGGCCGATCCGACTTCTCCCGGCTCCGACAGCGGCGGCTCCCCGGTCTCCATCTACCAAGACCCGATCCCTGATCGCTTCTCGTCGGTGCTCGAGGCGCGCTTCAAGTGGGATGCCCTGGCCGAGCGAATCTTCCGCTTCACCGAGACCATGTTCAACCAGTCGCAGAGCGGCGTCATGGGTATCCTGCCGACATCGGTGCGGCAGTTTGGTCTCCGGTTCAAGCAGGAGATGGAGGCCTGGTCGGACGCCTTTGAGCATATTCTCGTTTCCCGGACGGCGCCGGGCGTGAGCAGCCAGGAGAAGGCGTGTATCGCCGTGCTTAAGATGTACCAGATCATGAGCTATATCTTGTTTCTGATGACCTTCAGCGACAGCGAGATGGGTTTCGACAAATATACCGACGACTTCAATGTCATTGTCGACCTTGCCTTGGAAGTCGTGGGCGACGAGGAACGACGAGCGGCGATGAAGAGGTGTCCGGACCCAAGGTTCTGCCATCACCGTGGCCGGCACGATTCTGATGCGTCGTTTGGCGGTCTCGACTATTCTGCTCGGCATATCAAGCCGAGTTTTAGTGCTGATCTCGGCATTGTCCCGCCGCTGTTCGTGGTCGCAACCAAGTGTCGTGACCGACCCACGAGGTGGAAGGCGATCCAACTGCTCAAGAGCAGCCCCAGGCGAGAGGGCATGTGGGACAGCGAGCTGACGGCGCGGATCGCCATGTGGATTGCCGATATCGAGGACGGGCCGGAACCCGAGGTTAATCTTGACGACCTGCAAAACAGTTTCCGGTCCCCGACGCCGGGAGATAGCGCAATCGGCAGCAGTCCGGGCCAGGCACAGTCACCACGTCCGTCGACGAGCGGATCCAGCGTGCGGGTGGGATCCATCGACTTTTCCGACGCCGCGCTCGGGCCCGGCGGGAACGCAAGATGGGATATGCGGAGGGAGAGCCGGGGCGAGAGTCCGTTTTCGACCACGTCACAGCGGACGCAGAGAAAGAGTATTATTCCCGAGGACCGGCGGGTCATGGTCCGGGCTGTCGAGTTTGACCTTCGCGAGCGGTTTGCAGTCGTACAGCTTGGGTCCAGAGACTTGCCGACGGGCACGCCGGACCTCAAGACACGCGTGACCAAGATTACCTGGTGATTCTTGTCCTACGATCTGACGTTTTATTTTCTTCTCATATATACCCGGATGTTACAACAAGGCAAAACTCTCTTCACTTGTTTGGACATCCCTTTTAACGAAGGTTACGCTCATGGTTACAACGATGAAAAGAAAAGCAAAGAAGTTATATGTGGGACGACAAAATCGGTCTATTCGTTTTGACTCAGTGTTTCTTTCTGGGAGAATTTTAGTAGTCGTGACTGCCATCGACCCGCGAGGGGAGAGGATGGGGTCGGGGGATTTGTTTCTTGATGATCCGGTATCAGGTTAGCAAGGCTTTTTAGGGGGTCTCTATTCGGCTTTCTAGGTATAACCCTGAATACCTTAGGCTCGGGAGAGGATGATGTAGCAACGGAATGGCTATCTAGGAGGGACCAGGTGTCTCTTTTGATATGTGTAACGCATGTGTTGTAATAAGAAAGGAATAAATCTTTGAAATGTCTATAGTTCTCCTCGTGTGATCTTCTCGTCTATGGAAGGCTTAGTTATGCTAATATCGTTAGTCTGCCGCATGGGTGTGTATGTTTGTCTGGTATAGCCGAATATCAAACCAGAACCAGATTGCCAGATAACATCAGTGGTAGATGTGGTACCTAGATCAGCTAGGAGCAGACGAACGGGGACGCACCTTCCCATCTACCTAAAGTATGCCCACTGCCGCCCACATACACACATACACACACACACATCCGACAGTCAAACAAGGAAGGAACAGCCACACAGCAAACCATTTCACTTGATAAGAAAGAAATCCCAGCGAACTGTACAACAGCAACCACCCCTCTGGTGTATCGGTAACATAGCGGATTCTCAGGCCTCTGAATCTCCGTTGCGCAGGGTTCGACTCCCTGGGGGGGTGTTCTTTTTTGTTTATGTAGTATTACATCTTTGAAGTTTTACTGCCCACAACACCCCCCCCCCCCCCCTTTTTGTTTTTTTTTTTTTTTGTTTTGCTGTGGATTTATAACAATGACCCGGTTGGATCTTTGATGCTTTTCCCGGGCAAGTTCCGAAATATCTCGTGTGAGGGCGGCGTTGGGTCATCAGAGAGTGTTTGGTGTGTTGTTGAACCTCTTGCTACGCGGCGGCGGTTGAAGAGATAACTTACAGTCGACAGACAGGATTTTCCCATTTATTCTGGGATCCAAGTCTAGGGCAGAGGATTGGTAAAATAGAGGTTTCTGGCTACCTACTAATTACGCTGAATTTGGGGTCCTGCCACCACGACATATGTACTCACTCTTCCTGAGAGCCCGATATCGTCTAGATGAGCTTCTGCTGCTCAGTCCTGGCCCTGGCTGGTGGTCGTGCCAGCAAATAGCCACAGTTAGGATTCTAGGGTGCCGACCGTAGCATTCTGGCAATCCTTTTGGAAGGTTGGCTCAATTGGGTGTGTGGTCCTGCAACCCAGCCGTCACAGATCTTACTGAAAAATATTTACTTTGCTACCTACCTTACCATCCCGCTTTACGTAGGTAGTCGCGAACTTATTACATCTCCCGGCCCAGCCAGTCACGTATCTGCTGTACCACCGCCCATCCTCTCTTTGTTGGCTTGCCGTATACTAATCCAGTAGTAGTACCCTCTCCCGCGCTGCTTTGTCCTTCTGATCTAGTAGTCGTCCAAGAGTTCCTCGGGGTAGCGAGGCTCGATGCACGGATTCCCGCAAGGATGATTTCTTTGCCAATGCTAGGAGCATCAAGGTCATGATGCCTCTCTTGGAGGACTGCGTGGGATACATGTGGTGAGCCACGGCCTACGTGACTGTCAAAAGCCTAAAAGGGATCAGCGTTGAGTTTCGACATGGATGATTGGGCTAGCTTACTGTGCCGGCGGTGGTCAATCTTGTTGAATTGACGCAGAGCTGTGGGACGGGCAACTTCAATATGTTCGTCGCCCCTAAACGATCTCCGCCGCCGCTGCCGATGCCGATCCACGCCTGACCTGAGGTAAGAGCCCCTACGCTGTTATTCACTCCCGCACGGCTCAGCTCTATTTTATGATGCTGATTGGTGGCAGCCCTGCCCTCCATTGTTCCGACGCCTGATAACCCCGGTTTACCAGGGTCAGCAACATCACCAGCCGTTTCCGAAATTCGCTGCTGCAAAGACGTGAGCATTTTGCTTTCACCAGCATCTCCTTCCTCCAACCAGCTCTTTATCGTGGCGTAATTGTGTGCCCGGTAGTACTCTGCAAGGTCTTGGAGAGAAACAGTTCGGCCTTTTCTGCAGAATAGGGGCTCCAGGTCCACCGCGTCGCGATGCTCCCATATGACGATTGATTCGTTATTGACCCCATGACAAACAGCTCGAGCGTCAACACCAGTACTCTCGAAACTTCTCTTGAAATCAGTCAACAGATTAAATTGGCCACTTGCCCCAAATCGGAGAAATATCTCAACGCCCCCCCAAAATGCTCTGTCACGCGCAAGACGCGGCAGGTCAGACTCCGGATTGACAGAGAAAGCGAAACCAAGAAACGCGTGCCAAATGCTGACCGGAGAATGGGCGAGATACATTGATCGCATCGGAGCCACTGCGTTGACCGATACGCCGTTCTCAAGTAGGGCATAGAGAGTTGAAAGAAGAGCCTGGCTTGGTTTCAACAGTGGCCCCGAGTCATCCACGGACGGGGATGAACCGAGATCAATGAATGATTCCACGAGACATTGGAGCAATGATGCACCGCATTCTCCGGTGTTGATGCTTGGATCATTCCGGAGCCTGTGTGAGACGTAGTGATGCATCCCGAGCTGTACAGCAAGGTGAATGCCGGAGATTTTTGCCTTGCGAATATTGCCTGTTTCGGGGTATGGGCGCGAATTCCGGCCAAATGCAACCGACGAAAGAGTTGGGATACACTCTGTGCCCCAGCGATGTGCAGATATCTGGTGAAGGCCCTGCTTCATAACTAGGCATTCGTCCAAAGCAAGCATTTCCTGGAGAGCACGGGCCTCCCCCTTTTGCTCAATGCATTGGGAATGCAACTGTCCGAAAGCTTCGGCAATGTCGTCCGTCAATTTGTGTATTTCTACTACGTTGTCGAATCCAGAACATTTGATCTGTGCGAGAAGCACACGGCAAACGGCACGATTTAGGTCGAAGGCGTTCAACCCGGCCCGTTCAGGAAGACATCTTTCCAGCCATTCGGGTACCGATCGGTGGATGAAGTTGACCGAATCTTGATACATTGGCAGTTCGTGAAGGGCGGGGTCGCTGTTTGGTCGAATCTCAAGAAGGCAGTTACAGCGGGCGTTCAGCTTTCTCCTGGCAGCTTCCAGCTGTGCGTCGAGTTCCGATGGCCGCGGTATATTGTCTGGGAGATAGGTCGCAAAATCTGGGTTCTCAAAAAAGAGGAACAGCAAGCCATAGCGAAACAGAGGCCAGCCGCCGCTTTCCGAGTCGGCCATGCGCAGGGCCACAGCCAAAGTGCTGTATGCCTCATGTCGATAAATCAGTTCTATGGAATCCAGCATGTGACGGAAGAAGTCATCGAGCTCCGAGGGCAAGTGCTCCAGCTTTTTCCGAAGCATGTTGATGGAGTCACCGTTCTCCAGTAGTCCTTTCCGTAAGGTCCTTGTCACCAGGTAAACCCAAAGAAAGACACCCTCGGCTTTGGTGACAATTTCTTGAACCAGGGCGTCGTATTCCGTAGCAGCCAGAGTTCTGCCACACTTGCTCTTTTTCGACCCAGGTAGGCCCGTGAGTCTATCCATGACGAACTTCCGAATGTCCCCCTGCGTGAGTAGGTGGAGGTGGACGCGTTGCCCAGGCTCAATGTCGTGGAAAATGGGCAGCTCCCGGCTCGAGACACAGAGCTTCACCCTGCCGGGCATCGCGTTGCTCCAATCTTTGAGGCGCACGACCAGATCGGAATAGTCTTCTTGGGGGTCTTCAAACTCATCAAGGCCATCAATGAAGAAGCAGAAACGAGGACCATGCCTGTTGCTCTGGGCCTTGTTTGAGACGAGACAGTTAAAAGCCCCTTGGATGTCTCGTTCCGATAGGGTTACCGAGCCCGTATATGAAGCAGATCCGAACTGGAGTTCTCTTTGATCGCGATCCAGGCTTCCAAGCAGCTGCTCGAAAAGGTCCGGACATTTAGACAAGACTGTATGAAGCAGCGAGCGAACCAAGCCTCTGGTTGATTTCTGAAGCGGGTGGCCGGGCTTCCAAAAGAAGAAGCTCGCGAGGACTAGTTGATTGGTTTTCCCGGACCACTCCTGGAGGAAAGATCTTGTTCGTGCATCCTGGACGAGATATTTCATCAAGGTTGACTTCCCAGAGCCTGGTTTCCCAGCGATATGGAATACGCCTTCCCCGTTCGACAGCCAGTCTCTGAACGAGAGTTTCAGGGCCGGATGAGACTCGAATAGCTTTGAGTCTTTCTCAAACATGTACTCAAAGGTGGAAGGGTGGGCATCGAGGACGCTTGAGAATCGCACTGTCCGGACGGGGAATTCCAGTTCCTTCAAGTAGGCCTGGAATAGCTGGGCAGCACTCCCAGCGCCGATACAGGCCCTCAGAGCTGTCTCAAGATTCTTTGAAGCATTGGCTTCGTTTTTATCAGAGTTGTACGTCTCAAGGCGGGAGACCCAGGCCTGGATAGCCTTCAGCTCAGATAATTGCCTGAATCCAATGCCTTGAAGCAGGACAAGGCTCCGCTGCGTCTCCTCCCTTTTGCCGGGAAACATCGTGTGAGCGGAAATACGGATTCTCAAGGGTCTACGTTTAAGGAAAGTTCTCGCTGACCTCATAGCGGAAAGAGATGCCAGCTCGAGAAGACGCCTCGCGCTGTCAAGGCGCTTCTGAAGTCCGTCGATCTCGCTCTTCTTGAAAGTAAACTTAGCGGCGAGAGCAATGCTTCCCAACGCCGACCGCTTCTGGTGAGGCCTCGCGGGCTGGCATTGGCATTCTTGGCGCGGTCCAGCTTTTCTTAGCTTGTTCACGTTCGCTTGTTTCTTTGCAACAATGAGAGTATCGTCATCTCTCAGTGCTTTCTCTTTGCCGTTGCATGCGTCGCATGCGTCCTCTGCCAGCGTTTTGGCGTTCCTCCAGGCCGTGCACTGATCGATCAACTCCAGCATTTCGCGACACGTTCCGGCGCAATCCTTCGAAGCGGCAACCAGACTCCTTTGGGCGCTTGTTTGGGGGGTGGAAGGGCAGGAGCTTGCCAGATGATTAGAGATGTCCTCGAGTTCCACGGAGAACTGTTCAATCCTGTCAAGCTCCTCCACCTGTCCTGTCGGCGAGTTATAGATGCCTTTGGCAAGCGTGATGAACTTGCTTCCGGCATCGATGAATGTGATAATACTAGAAGTCAGGCCTATGATGGAAACAGGATCCATTGCGAGCGGTAGAGGTGTGAGAGACGTGAGCTGCAGTAATGTTACCTTGGTGCTGCAAGTAGAATTACTTTAGTGCATTTGGTGGGTGTGAACGACGGCTACGGTGTTGATGTGCTCGGTTGCTTCGAGTTTGCTTGCTTCGCCGGGAATTGGGCGTTGCACTGTAGCATTGCTACCCAACCAGGTGCCTGAGGCTTCTGGAGCCAATCAAGACTCAAGAGACCCGTTGGTTTCAATTTGACGCTCCCAGGTAGGCAGGCACGCGGTGTAAGAAATTGGGCCAACTTTTTAGCAACAAGCCCAACATGCGATTTAGGAGCTTGTTACAGTGTTTGGGTACTAAACAGGGCACTGATCGCCACCTATCAGAGGAGCTACTTGCTGATTAACAGCACATCTTTCAGTGCGTCTGTTCGTACACTATTTGAGAAAACTTGGCCCAATTTCTTACACCACGGTGTGACTACCTACCTAACTTCATTTCCCCCACTTGACATTTTGATGGCCGCCCGAGACCCCGAGAAGGCAGCCGATGCGCCAATTGCTCCATGCCTCCCCGTCAACAAGTATCCGGAAGGGGTGAGGCTGGGTCTGATCATAGCATCCCTCGCTGCCGCCGTCTTCTTGTGCGCACTGGCGAGACTACCTACCTTACTCTCCCCAGCTTTCTTTAACGATCTAATCACTTTTATGGAATAGGATGAAACTATCATTGCGACGGCCATCCCGAGGATTACGGATGATTTCAAGTCGATCAACGACATCGGATGGTACGGGTCAGCGTAGTACGTCTCTCCAGTGTCTGCCTCTTCTTTAGAGAGAGAAAGAGGCCTCTTGAATAATGATACGACATGATTGCATCTTCTAACGATAGAGAGACACAAAAGCTTTTTGACCTTTGCCTCGTTCCAGCTCATCTACGGAAAGCTGTTCACCTTCTACCCCATCAAGACCGTCTTCATCTCGTCCATCGCGATCTTCGAGGCCGGCTCCCTCGTCTGCGCCGTCGCGCCCCTGTCCAGGATATTCATCGCCGGCCGCGCCATCGCCGGGCTCGGCTGCGCGGGCATCAACGCGGGCTTCATCATCATCCTCGCGGCGTGTCTTCCCCTGGAGAGACGGCCAATCTTTGTAAGCTCCTACAGCGCCATGTACGGCGTTGCCGCGGTCGTCGCTCCACTACTAGGTGGCGCGTTCACAACCCACCTCACCTGGCGATGGTGCTTCTACATCAACCTCCCCATTGGCGCTGGCGCCATGATCCTCGCGGCGCTGTGTCTCCAGACACCACGAGCCCCCCAGTCACCATCCCAAGAGGCACCGCCACCAGCAGCATCGTGGACAACAAACCTGGCCGAAATGGATCTCCTAGGAACATCAGTCCTGATATCCGGCATGGTCTGCCTCCTGCTGGCCCTCGAGTGGGGCGGGTCCGTCTACCCCTGGAGCAGCGCTCCTCTAATCGGCCTGCTCGTCGCCCTAGGCATCGCAGCCGCGTGCTTCGTCGGCATTCAAATCCAGAAGCAGGACAAGGGCACAGTGCCGCCCCGTATCACCAGACAGCGAAGCGTCGCCTGCAGCGCCATCTACGTCTTCTGCGCCGGCGGCGCACTGAACGTGTTTCAGTACTTCCTCCCCATCTGGTTCCAAGCCATCAGGGGCATGACGCCTTTTGCCTCCGGGACCCGGATACTGCCCACGACGCTCGGCACGGTGGTGTTTTCGTTCGTCGCCGGCATCGGGGTCGCGGCGACGGGATACTACACCCCCTTCATGATCCTCGGCGGCGCGCTTCTCGCCGGCGGCGCGGCTGCCGTCGCGGCTACGTGGCGCCCGTCTACTTCGGATGTTACTCTAGTTTGCTACCAGATCGTGTTCGGTGCTGGTGCGGGCATCGGCGTGCAACAGGCCCATACTGCGGCGCAGACTGTCCTTGCGGACGGGGACGTTCCCACCGGCGTCGTGGTCTTGATCTTTGCCCAGATACTCGGCGGCACCGTGTGGCTGTCGGTCGGCCAGAATGTTATGGTAGGAAGCTTGGTCGCCGGTCTGGCTCGTCTGCCGCAGCTCGATCTTGATGCGAGGCAGATAGTGAATATGGGAGCTACTGGTTTCCGGGAGGCCGTGGCGCCGGAGTTGCGGGACGCTGCCGTCTTGGTGTACAGCGATGCGTTGATGAGGACGTTTTTCTGCGCCGCCGGCCTTGGCGGGGTGGCGTTTTGCGCGTCGTTGGGGATGGAGTGGCGGTCTATCCGGGTGAAGAGATAGAGGAAAGGTTTGCTATTTTTGCGGAACTCATCGTCCTATTTCGTAGATTTCAGGGCTCCTGAATTTGGTATGCTTTTCATCTACGGCCAGGACACACAGGAAAGGTCTGTATCTAGGTCAGACTAGAGTATACCTGGGAGTCGGTTGGGTTCGGTGACGACGACCAGCGAATTCTTGGGGTTCTACATATTGACGTTTTGCTCCACCACCCCCTTAACCCTTTCTTGAACTTGTTTGCTATGTAGACTACTTGGCTCCACACACAAGAACCTGATGCTGGTTCCCACCAGCTGGATTTCCAATGCTACCATGCGAGGATTCCCAGGAAAACGAGCAGTTCTAAAATTGTCGCGGCGCGGCGCCATAACCCAAGCCATGTGTCACCTCGGGATTGTTCTTGAGAAACAACAGCAGCAGCAACTCAGTACATACACAATAGTGCAATTGGTACCTACCTATTCTCGTTCTGGATGACACTGCTAAATACCATACCATAGGTACGGATGCATGCCCCCAACTCCATACCTGGTACCTACCTAGATTCCATTCCCCCTGAGTCCAGAACAAACTGGCAAACCAACAGTGTCTCTTGTTTCGTGTGTGTCGATAACAACGATACGAAAAGTTCGCACGCTCGTTAGCCATTACGACCCAAGCGGGCTCGTCCTCAATAGTGTAGAATATAGTCCAAAGAAATCCATTGCCCTCCGCTCGGTCACACCACCCGACTCCACGCCAAACCCCACCGGCGAGAACAGCCCAACCCTGCAAACCCAAGCCACCATCGACGATTTTCTTGCGGCTGGATTCGTGCTTGGACAAAAGCCCAATCACAGCAACTCCACTGTTCACTTGTTCCCCTGTGACAATACGAAAGACAAGGGTAGCATGTGGGATCTGGGAATCTGGGATGATGGATCGGAAGATCATGGCAGGGCAGGGCAGGGTAGGGCAAGGCAGGGCAAGGGGGAAGGGAAGGGGAAGGGGGGGGGGCGAGACTCTTCAGCTCCATTTTGATATGGAGTCCAAAACCAAAATGGCGGATGGCGGATGGCGGATGGGGTTCCTCTCTTCTCTTTTCTTCTTTGGATTCCTGGTAGTTAGACCTAGATAGATGGCTGTCAGTCTCTCTGTCAGTCTCTCTGTCAGTCTCTCTCTCTCTGTTTGTGCCGTTGTCGACCTTTCCGTCGACGTCCTTTCGTTTTTGTTGTTCTCTCATCATGAAGCCTAGCATCCCCGTGCTGGCCGCCACCGGTCTGCTGTCGCTCGCAGCGGCCGACCCGACATGGCCCGCGCCGACGGACGAGATGGAGGAGATTGTGTTCCAGCTGCAGGGCCATAGGGGACGGCTCTTCAGCGACCTCATCACGCCCTGCAACAACGAGGCGGCCGGGCCGGGGAGGGTCACGGCGTCTGAGTGGTTGAGGGTTGCTTTCCAGTATGGTTTTCTCTCTTTCAGATCAACATTATGGTGGGTTGGCAGTAATAACAAAAGAAAAGTGACATGTCCACGGCGAACCGATATTTCGGCACCGGCGGCCTCGACGCCTCGCTGCAGTTCGAACTCAAAAACGGCGAAAACACCGGCCCGGGCCACAACACCACGCTCAAGTTCTACTCCAACTACCTCTCAACCCGCTCCAGCATGGCCGACCTGATCGCCGCCGGCGCGTACGCCTCGGTCCGCGCCTGCGGCGGTCCCGTGATCCCCCTGAGACTGGGCCGGATAGACGCAACCTCAGCAGGCAGCCCGGGCGTGCCGCAGCCGCAGAACGCCATCTCCACGTTCCGCCAGCAGTTTGATCGTATGGGGTTTTCCCCCACAGAAATGATCCAGGTCACGGCCTGCGGCCACACGCTCGGCGGCGTGCACACCGACGAGTTCCCCGACCTCGTGCCGGCCGGTACCGGCGTCCACGGCCAGGTCGGGCTGGACTCGAGCGTCGCGGCGTTCGACAACAAGGTCGTGACCGAGTACATCGACGGCACGACGCAGAATCCGCTGGTCGTCGGCCCGGCCGTGCGCGTCGGGAAACACTCCGACTTCAAGGTGTTCAGCTCGGACAACAACGCAACGATGAAAGCGATGGCGTCCCCGGAGGCGTTCCAGAACGTCTGTCGGGATGTGCTCCAAAAGATGATCGACGTCGTCCCGGCCGGTGTTGTTCTCAGTGACCCGATCGTGCCGTACACGGTCAAGCCGGTCGACATGCAGCTGACGCTCAACGCGCCGGGGAATATGCTGCTGCTCACCGGCTCGATCCGGGTGCGCACGACGAATCTCCCGGCGGGCTCGATCGATAACGTCGTCATAACCTGGAAGGACCGCAACGGCGGGAACAACTGCGGTTCCTCGGCGACGTGCTCCACGACCAGCACGCTGCAGGGCGTCGCGACCGGCTTCGACGACACGTTTGGGTTCTTCCCGGTATCCGCGCTCATCCCGGCCGCGCAGGGTATTTCCTCGTTCACGGTGCGGATCAATCTGAAGGATGGCAGCTTTCAGGACTTCGACAACAACGGGAACTCGTATCCCATGACGGACGGGGTCATCTTCCAGAAGCCCCAGAGCTGTCTACTCCAGGGGACTGGCGCGCTCACGGCCGTGGCGCTCGTGCGGAACGATCTCAAGGAGCTGCCCGTCAGGTTGGGCGTGTCGTATCTCACGCCGCGGAACACGGCCAACGGGAACCCCGTGCCGGCGCTGAATAGCGCGGACGTGGCCATGACGCAGAGCAAGTGCGTCGGGCAGTATACCTTCTTCTCGGCGAGCTTTACCATCCCCGGCGGGCTGAGCTATAACGCGCGCGTCAGCGTGTCCGCGGGCAAGGGCGAGACGGCTGTGACAGACGACTTTAACCACGCTGGAAGTCTCGGGGGAAGCTGTCTCCCATTCGCGGGGGGTCTTGTATGCGGCAGCTCCGGTGATGATAGCAACTCGACCGTCTCATCCACTGCATCGGCGGCCACCTCGACCCAGACCTCGTCCGTTACACAGACAACCACGTCCACGTCCACCACATCCAGCATCCCCACGCCCGCCAGAGTTCCCACGCTAGGCGACTACCGCCTCCTAGGCTGCTACACCGAAGGCGCCGGCGTGCGCGCCCTGTCGGGTGCCGTCTTCGCCTACGACAAGATGACGCTCGACTCGTGCATGGCCAACTGCACCGGTTTCGACTACTGGGGCACCGAGTACGGGCGCGAGTGCTACTGCTCCAACTCGCTGCACCCCAGCAGCACCGAATCCGATCAAAACGAATGCGACATGTCCTGCGCCGGCGACCCGACGCAGTTCTGCGGCGCCGGCAACCGGCTCGAGCTGTACATGACCACCGCGACGCGGACATCTTCGGCAACAGTCCCGACGCCCACAGGAACACTAGCCCGGAAACCAACAGTGGGAGCGTATACCCTCATCGGATGCCAGACCGAGGCCACCGCGTCCCGGGCGCTGACAGGCACCGCATTCGCCGACGACACCATGACGCTCGACCTTTGCGCCTCGTTCTGCGACGGATACCTGTACTTTGGCACCGAGTACGGCAGGGAGTGCTACTGCGGCAACGGACTGCAACCCGGCAGCGAGGAGGCGCCCGAGGGCGAGTGCGCCATGGTCTGCGCGGGCAATCCGCTCGAGTACTGCGGCGCCGGGAACAGGTTGGAGCTGTACCGTCTCACTTCTCTCCCAGCTTCCTCCGTCTCCTCCGTCTCATCACCCGTCCCGACCACCACCACCACTTCGAATCCCACACCGCCGACCATATCCCCCTACACATTCCAAGGCTGCTACACCGAACTCCCCACCGGCCGCGCGCTCAGTGCCAAATCATACGTCTCCGAAACAAGCATGACTCTCGAATCCTGCGCGGCGTTTTGTTCGGAATACAAATTCTTCGGCACAGAGTACGCGTCCGAGTGCTACTGCGCGCACACGCTCTCCCCCCTCTCCACATCTTCTCCGTGGCCGGACGAGTGTAGCATGTCCTGCTCCGGAAATTCAGCCCAGAAATGCGGCGGACCGAGCCGGATCACGCTGTACGCGCGCGACGACATCCTTCCCCCTTCTCCTCCGGTACCAACACATCCCGCTTTTGTTGGCGACGAAAACAATGAGTGGGAATTTGTGGCGTGTAGGACTGATGAGACGCAAGATGGGACGAGGGCGTTGGGCGGGCAGGCGTGGGCGAGCGGGGATGGGATGACACTAGACAAATGCGGGCTGTTTTGTGACGGGTGGGAGTATTTCGGGACCGAGTATGGGGGCGAGTGTTATTGTGGTGATGGGTTTGGGGAGGGCAAGGGGTCGGTGGAGGTGGACGAGGGCGAGTGTGGTATGGCTTGTACGGGTGATGGGGGGCAGTTGTGTGGGGCTGGTTTTAGGTTGAGTGTTTATCGGAGGGTTCACGTTTGAAAATGTGTATATAGGTATATAGGTAGGGGTGGATATGGAAGTTGTGTGTATGAGCTGCTTGGTTGGTTTGGAGAATTTGGGATACCTATTGTAGATGCGAGCCGACGAGCTAGTGTATAATCTGCGAGACGGGCGTTTCAGAGCATGCCACGGAGAGGGGAGAGAGGGAGATGAAGATAGACATATAACTAATAACTATAAGATACCTTTTATTTTCTTATGCCGACGCAGGGTTGGCGCCAGAAAACGGCTTTCCTCTTTTTTTCTTCTTCTTTTTTTTGGTAAAGGTCAAGAACATTATTTTCTTATTCCCTCGACTCGCTCGACTACAATACCCCAAGCTCACAGTTCAAAGAAACACTAACCCATACAAGCATGTCACCATTCACCATCACAATCACGGGTCTCCGATAAATAAACCGACATGCAAGCTACAACGAACGCTACGCTATGCTCATATCCCATAAACAAGTCATAATCTTTCCCTTCTTTCTCCCTTCATCCTCCCCTGCAAACGAAAACGGCCAGATAAACAATTTCCCATATCGCCCCATAACCTTTCCCCTCTCCAGACTCCTCGCCGACCAAGAAAGACCCTCTAGAACTACAGCAACCAAAAAAACTACCGCAAATTCAGCACATCACTCAACGTCTTCCTCTTCCCCCCCTCAGGCCAGAACCTCGCCTTATCATCCGCCAGCTTGCGCTTAAACAGCCGCACCTCCTCCAGCAGCTGGTACGTAGCCTCCTGCGTATCCTCAGCCTCGCGGTCCAGCCGCTCATATTCCGCATCCTCATCCCATCCCTCGCCTTCCCCGTCGTCGTTCTCGTCGTTTTCGTCGTCTTCACTCTCCATGTTTTCCCGTCCCTTATCCTTGCCAACACCCCCCCTCTGATTCTCCTTATCCCTCTCCTCCACCGACACCACCTCCTTCACCGCAACAACCGGAATCGGATTCCGCAGACTATCCAACGCGAGCTTGAGATGCAGCCTCAACGTCTCATTCTCCATCTCCAGACTCCGAATCTTGTTCTCGGCGACCATGCTCCGCTCCTCCATCTTCTGCTGCAGACTCCGAACCCGCTCCTGATACTCCTCCAACTGCTCCTCTGCCTCCCTCGCATCCTTCTCGCGGCGTCGGCTATCCCCCACGACCAGCTGCAAGGCCCTGATCTCCTCGGCCATGGCAGCGATCTGCGCATCCCTCTGCGCCGTGCTGATCGAATCCTCGTTCCGCACCGCGCGCGTGCGGATCCGCTTCGCCTGGTCAGCATACCGCAGCGTAGACAGCGTCTCCTCGTAGTCGGACGGCGCGATGCACGCAATCATGGCCGTCTTGCTGTTGCCGCCCAGCGAATCCTTCAGCAACCACGTCAAAATACTATCGCGGTAGGGCACCACGCCTCCGCCTCCGCCCTTCGCCGCGCTCCCCCTCGACGATTTCGACTTCTTCTGCGGATCCGCCAGCGCCGCAATCACTCTTCCGAGCGTCGTCAGCGACTTGTTGATATTGCTCCCCTCGCGCAGCCTCTGCCCCGTCGCCTCGGTCGACTTTGCCCGCTCGCTGCCCGCCAGGTCCACCAGCCGGATCCGGCTGCTCCGCTCCGTCGTCTCGTCCGTCTCAATGTCGTGGTGGATCTGCTTCAGCATGATCGTGAACACGGCGTGCGACCGCGAGCTCGTGTCGTTCATCTTGGTGCTCGCAATCGTCCGGTTCCCGTCGCCGGCGCGCATGTACCGCAGGATCTCGTTGATGTTCCGCACGGGCACCTCGGTCAGATCTTTCACGTAGGGGCCCTCGACGGGCGACTCGCGGATCTTGAGGTAGTAAGGCGGCTGGCCGGGGACCACGGGGACCAGCAGATCGCGCACGTGCTCGTTGTACACCTCAAAATAACTAACGCGCACATTGTAGCTAATATTTGGCGTCTCCTCTTGCGCAGCGGCAATGCGCTCGAACAGGTCGTCACAGGTGCGCGGGATCAGGCCAGGCTGCTCGGGAGTGCCCATCATCGAGTAGGATTTCCCCGAGCCGGTCTGGCCGTAGGCGAAAATGCACGTGTGGTAGCCCTCAAAGTTGTGGTCCAGGAATTCTTCGCCCAGGCTGTCGTAGACGTCCTCCTGCGTGGCGTAGTGCTCGTCGGCCGGGTCGTGGCTCCAGAAGGACCGGTCGAACGTGAAGGATTTCTCTTCGACCACCTTGCGCGAGCGCGCGCGCGCGTTGGCCGGGTCGCTGTCGTTGGGGACTTTGAGGGTTGTCTTTTGGGTCGTGGGGTCCATTTCGATCAGGCACTCTGCGTTCCGTTCGATTTCTGTCGGCGTTTGTTAGATTCTGTCTGTAAGGGAAGGAAAGAAAGAAAAAAAATACCTCGAGGTAGAAAGGCGCGCACGCGCACCACGACTTTGACATTGCCTCCGGGCTCCATCCTGGCGTGCGGCGGGACAGTGCCATCGCGGGACCGCAGCGAGGGAGTTGAAGCCGACGACCGGATTGTCCTCTGGTGGACGCCCACCATGGAGCTGCGCGCTGGCGAGTGCATCGGGGCCGGCATCAGACGGGGATCCAGGGCGGCGAGGACGAGTTGGTCTTCAATCTCGGCGATGAGGGTGCTTCGCCGGATTTCCAGCAGGTTGTACATGCAATTTTGTTGGTGGCCGTTGTTGGCGACCCCGGCTGCGCTTTGTTTACTTTGGGCGCCCGGTGGGGCAGTTGCCAGGGGGGATGGCGCCAAGTGGGCAAGTACACGTCAATCGGGAGTGGCAAACGAGTGGACGAAAAGAAGACAATTGCAATGGCTAGTTTTGGATTGAAGTGAGTGACTGGTTGAGAAAGTGTTCGCCGGTTGTTTTGTGCACGTTTTTGCGACTTTCATCTGTTGTTGAAGTAAACAAGGCAGCGGCCTGAGGCATGGGAACTCAACCGTGTGCACGGGCCTTATTCCGACTTGCATCACCACGTCAAGAAGAAATGACGGGGTGATGCATCACCAAAGGTTGGTGTGTAAAAAAATTAATTAAAAGAAGACTCGAAAAGAACGGGATAACAGAAAATTATTGATCCCATTTCTTTTCTTTTTCTAAAAAGAGAAAAAGCAAGGAAAAGATAAGAAACAGAAAAGAATCAACGTTAAAAACGTCCAACACCAGCACTACTCTGGAGCAGGTAGAAGAAGTGAGAAAAAGGAGAGGCAGAGAGTCGTGTCCGGTTGATCAGAATCTGAACAATCTCAGACACCCAGTCGTTTCCTCTTCATGTTTTCCTCCTAGACGGCCAGAGTCGCATCGGGGTCAACTCAAGAAACTACAGCCCCAAACTTGGAGACAAACACTTTTCGACTCTCGCCATAATATCCTTCTGGGGTAAGGTACCCTATATGGTGCGGCCCAACTACGGCCAAACTACCCTCTTGACGTGTAGAGAGAGTGACCCCAGGTAAGGTACCTAGAAACTTCCTGCTCGAGGCCTATATTCGTGTCACCATAGGGCTGTAGGGGAGGTATGTAAGTGGTTGCGGCACAGCTAAAGCCTAAATCACAGACGGGTCGTTGGCAGCTCCTGTCAAATCAACCAACACCATCTCCCCCATGATCTGGTGAGCCTTGGCATATTATCCGGCCAGGAATTCCCATGAACTAGAATAAGAATGAGTCCAGTGCCCCCCCTCCTTACCTGCTCCAAATACCCCCTATTGCCCTTTACATACACGAACTACTACTCCATCATAAAAAACCCAGCATCTCAACCCCCTATACACCACCAACCCGACAACGACATCTTCCCTACCTACCTAACCGAACACAAAATCCACCGCAGACACCACCGCCATGTCAACACCACCAAGCAACACAACCTGCGCCCCAGGAGGCGGCCTCCCCTCCTTCCCCAACCTCGCAATCCCCTCAAACCTAACCACCTTCTTCACCCCCCACACTAACACATCCGACGCGCCCATGACGGCCTGCTGCGCGCCCAACCCCGTCCACGTCTCGCTCGGCTGCTACGAGTGGTGCGAGGTTCCGGGGAGTCGGCTGCATAACTCGTCGAAAGATGATATCTATGCCGATATGGGCTCTTGTCTGGCGAAGGAGGGGTGGAATTCTACGCAGTCTGGGATTGTTGGGGTGCATGTTGCTAATAGTGGCGCGGGTGGGTGGAGGTTTGGGGGTGTTAGGGAGGGGTGGGGATTGATGGTGGTGGTTGGGTTGGGTGTTGTTGGGTTTGTTTTGGGTGGGTGATTACCTTAGGGGGTAGTGATGGGATGAGGGTTGCTGGAGGTGTGGGTTTTGACGTCTGGGTGGATGGTTTATGGGGTGAACTGATCCATAGACTATCTGGTCTATGGTGGTGATGTGTGCGTAAGTGGAGAAGGCTGGAAGGTCCAGGTTGGAAGATATGGTCGTGTGGAGCCTGGCAGGCAACTACACCCCACCACATGGTTATGGGGAAAACGTGTTGAACATCTCGGAACAGGAGTATGATTCTAAGGGGTATTCTCGCACTTTTCAGGTCCTTGGAGGACAAGGCTTATACATAGGCTGCGGATAACGGGGCTTACAACCCCCGCAAGCCGAGAAGGGCATTGTGATCAGACACCGTTGCTGTGGTGTTCGGTCTGAATAGCTCTGAGATGGCCCCCAAAGGGTTTGTCCCCCCGAGATGCTGCCATCTTGGTGCCGACCTGGTAGGAAGTGGTAGACTAGCAATACCAGGACCTCCTAAAACTCTCTCATGCCGATAACAACGACTGCCACGACGAATGGTTAGGAAAGAGACAACCAGGCCGCAAAGAGAACATCCCCTGACGGCAGAAACACCTGAGAGAGATGCCATTTGAGTGGGTTGCGCCTTGAGGTCAACAAAACCAATGCCAGCTTGTCCCGTTAGCCCCCTCCATCACGACCAGTCATCCGCGAGCAGACAACACAGAACCTATCCAGATGCCTAACTCAGCATGGTGTAAGCTCAACCTGGGGACCGAGGCTGCTGCATACTCTCCTCATCGTCTCGTCCACAACAAAGGTAAGACAAGCAGCAAGCCCTCCGTCATCGGATCCCACACCTCATCACCTCGGCCTGCCCACCCGTCCAACAAACCGACCTAGAATCCAACCCCAACGATTGGATCCTTAACGGCCTCTTCCCCGCCCCGACTCAGCAGAACTGTTCCAGAATATTTCTCTGTCCTACCTACTCAGCACCATCCCCCCACCCGCCCCGCGGGAAAGTCCTACAATCCAGCGCAATTGCTAGACAAGGTAAAACCTGTAACCCCCGAGCGGTGTGTCACCGTCGTACACATCACCTCCCCCAAAAAAAGGATGAGCCACGATGCAAAAGTTCCATGCAACTTACCTTCCATACCACTCCCTCCCCAGAACGAGAGACACTTCTCTTTTCCGTAGTGTTTGATAGGAGAGTTTCCGCTAGGTAGGCTGACTCTGTCTCGTCCGGTTATTCCTTCCTTCTTTTTTCACTCTTCTCTTCCCCTACTTACCTACTTACTACTCTTTCTTGTCCCTTTCACTTGGACCTCCCTTACACATCCGTCCCACCCATAGGTACATACCCACAACATCGAGGGTCAAAAAAGAAGGCTGACTGTTTCAACGGCAGCGGATAAGCACACAGGATCTCTGTACACTACCTACCTACCTAGGAGAGATACCCGGTTACTTTTACGGACAGACCTAGGCACCCGCACACCGGGGGCTATCTACCTCTCGGTACCATCTACAAACACTGCCCCCCTCGCCCGCCCGCCATAACGTTACCTACTACTTCGTATTCACACCTCTTTTGTCCGCCCTCACGATTCCAGCTGTCATCCCCATCCCCATCCCCCATCCCTCACCCCCCTCCCCCCGGCCCGCGCCTGGTATATTCGAGGGGACGATTCATGCCCCTAGCTCCAGCTCCAGCTCCAGCTGCTTTCCACATTGGTGATCACAAAAAACAACACAGCCCCCCTGACACTACCTACCTCCCTAGGTAATATACAATGTATCCACAATTCAACATTGTAGAGATACATTGGTACCTACATATATCCCCTGCCCCAGACATCCCCTGCCAGAAAAGAAAAGAAGAAACGGACGGAACGCCCCGATCCTAACTAACCACTCTGCTCACCCCAATACCTACCCTCAACGCCACCACAGTCCCCCGGGTGGCCCCCATCTCCAAATCCCCCACACGGAGGCGGGAGATCACCAATCTGAAGTTCTGAACAAGTGACAAGTGACAACTCCCCCAGAAAAGGCAAAGGGAAAAACGAGTGACAACCAACCACATCCCCCATACATCCCATCACAAAACCCAGAGCCGCCATAGGTCAACGCTCGACCAATCAGTAGCTCTCTTCACAACAGACTAGTCTAGGCAGGCCACTTCCCCACGGGGCTGGCCCTGACCCTTCCCTCACTCCATCAAATATACACAGGTACCTCGACCGTTTCCCCGCAAAATGTGAAAACTGAAAAAGGACCCCCCAGTTCCACCATCCTTCTTCCATCAGCCCACCCGAGTTGCCGAGGTAGGTAGGTATGTAGGTAGTAACCTCTGTAATCGTCTCAAGGGTTGGTGTTTATGTATTGCACTGTACATTAGGAGACTTATTAGCAAGTGACATGGAATTCTACCAGGTACCTAATGGTAAACGACTTGATCGCCCATCGAATAGCAAGGCACAGAATGGAGTTACCGCGAGATATATCATAGGTACCGAAAACATAAATGTGACACTGTTTTTTTCTCGTCAACCGCTTGGGGGGGGGGGGGGGGGGGGGGGGGGGGGGGGGGGGGGGGGGGGGGGGGGGGCGGGGGGGGGGGGGGGGGGGGGGGGGGGGGGGC